>CM040239.1:56421961-56650183 GCA_022545495.1 Chrysanthemum lavandulifolium
ATTGTTAAGTAATTTTAGATAAAACTCATAACAGCTGAGCATACCTCGAGATAGGAGATCGAGTTGGTGAAGTAGCCACCATAGCAAGAAGAACGAAGATTATCTTCACTTTCTTTGCTCCAATCAAATCCTCCAAAGCCATCATTAGATTCCAAAGCAAAGATGTTCGAGTTCTTCTTCAAAAGCAAAGGCTCGGTCAATGCTTCCACCGTGTCTTCAATCGCATCTTCCACCGCTACCATACAAGAACTCACCTGGTTCATCATCAAATTCTTCACCCTTTAATGCCTCGCAACATCTTTCTTATAATCCTCCCTAGCAAAGATCATATAATCTTTTCATCTCAAAATAATTAAACTTCTGCAATCCTTTATACCCTTGACTTTTCGGATAAGCCATCATAGCATTTCCGCTTTTAGCTTTATTAAGTCTTGGCATAAATCTAATCGAACAATTGATTGTAATGGTTCAAGAGCTTCAAAGATCTAATTCATCTTGTACCTTTGAGTCGCTTCTCTATTCGAGCTTCGAGCTTCCCGATCTTTTCTATCTTTAGCATTTAACTCTTCTTGAACTTTTCTAGCTACTTCATTCCTAGCAACTTCAATTGCTCTAAGTTCGCTAAAGTTAATTTCTTTTCTTAGTTTCAACAAAGAACACCTTTCCCTTTATCCTTAGGATCAATTGCGGTTGAGAAGTTCTTTGTTGTTCTTCTTCTTGTACATCTCTAATAGTAACTCCTCCTCTTGGTTGTGACAAATCTCCTAAAATTGTAGCAATCAACTCATCATCACTTGCGAATGAATAGGTTTGAATGTAGCTTCCTCCTCTCTTGTATAACAGGTTGTAGAAGGACCGCCTTCTTCTTCAAAATTCAATACTCTTGGTGTTATTACCTCTTGCCTAGAAGTATCTTGAAAAGCAACACTTTGATGTTCAAGACTTGATCATCGCATACCTTGAACTTGAACTTGTTCTTCTTGTTCCTCAAGATCTCAAATAATCTTTTCTTCAAGACTTCTTCGTGTTCTTTCTTCTTCAGAACATCTTCTTTCAAATTTTCTTTTTCTAAATTCCTCCCAATTGACGTAAGATGGTTGATGAACCGTCACACGTTGTGTTTCTAGACGCTTTTATGCATTCTTTTGTTTTGACCCGCATACCTAAATTCTTGAACTAATGGCCACACAAAAGTCTTTAGCCTTCTAAACTTTTTCTTTAATGTCTTTATCTGCTTAGCTTGAACCTTAGTAGTCTTTTGCAACTTAACTATCTCCCTTGTCAAAGCATAATTATCCAAAGATAAACCTTCACGAGGTATAGTATATGGAGCTTCACTTTGAATATGTGAATGTTCCTCTGATTGAGAAACAGGAACAGATCGTGGTGAAGATGGAGTAGGTGATCTTAAAACTTCTTCTTGAACCTCGTGGATTGGAGAAACAAGACTCAGAGATGCAATACCTTCATGAGAAGAAGATTTGCAGCATGCAAGACTGGTGCAGTTGCTCCTTCAGATGCGAAGATTTGCACTAGTCGCATCATCTTCATCATCCTCGCCTAACACCGAACAACTTCCATCATAGAAGTAGTTAATGGTGTATCCGGACCACTTAAATAAATCACTTCTTCGAGCCATAAAAGTAAAAATCTTTGATTGTTGAACAATAACAGCAATAAGTCCGTAGGTTTTGCCACATCGCAAGTTGCTTGTTTAAGAAAACTCAGATAAACCGTGGGTACATTAGCCAAGTAGATCCATGAGAGATACGCGAAAGCATCCCATCCAAGATTAGCCTCGAGAAGTTAAAAACTCGATCCGTAGCTAACCCAACCATAGCATATGCTATATTGGACCCAAACCGCTCCCAAGAAGTACTCTTGCACTTATGCAATGTAGCAACTCATGAACCAAAAATTTCCATTGAGGACAAAACAACTGCTTTTTACAATGTTTGTTCCGTTAAAGAACCTTCATAACCAATATGCCCAAAAGTTTCCCAAATCAATTCCTTGGCAAAACGAATAGCACCATCATTATCATTAAACAACAAATCCTCTCTAATAGATGCTTCAAGAATCTTCACAGTTCGCCCAACAACCGTAGCCCTAATATAAAATTCTTCATTCTCCATGTTTTCTCTTGCAAAGAGCTCCAAAATTCTTGAATCCAAGGCTCAATAATATCCGGCTCCACTAAAAGAGCATAACCGATTCATGTACCCGCTTAAAAAATCAATAATATCGTGAAACGCCGCGTTGTCGTCAGTCTTGTCTAAATTTGCTACCATATTGTGCTTTGAAACTATATGTCGATTTGCCATCGGTGATTATGTAAGCACAAATTGAAATTGAATAAGAATGAGAGAAATATGGAAACGATGCTAATGGAATAATATGAGAGGGAAAATCGGAAAGGAGTTATTTATAGGTGAGATTTTAAAAAATCACTGCCCAAATAAAATAACCGTTAGCATTAATTACCTCTCAATATAACCGCTGAACAAGATTTTAATACGACAAACAAGATTTTCCACGTGATGCAAGATTTCTTTCCAAAGCAAGACTTTCCAAGCAAGACTTCTGTGAAAAGCAAGATTTTGCCAAATTCCTCCATAGAAACTAAGTATACATACTAATCCTCCCTCACAATACACAGGACTATACTAACACCTTATAGTCCTCCCTCAAACATAGCTTAGTAGTTAATCATGCCAATACTCACCACCAAGTGATTGAATCTTGAAACATCAAAGCCTTTGGTGAGTAAATCACCACGTTGTCATCTGCGAACCTTAACAACATTAATGAGCACGTGCTCATAACAATCTCTCGATAAAGTGATGCCTAATCAATATGCTTGGTCTTGGAATGATAAACTGATTCTTCACAATACAAATGGTACTCTCATTATCAATATTGATAGGAGTATTTTGAAATTGAACCCATAGTCCAAGAGTTGATTTTGCATCCACAAAACTTGTCCACAAATAGCTTACAGCAGACTACATATTCACCTTCGTAGATGATGTTGATGCAATTGTTCGCTTCTTGCATTGCCGTGAGACTAACCTTCTTCCAAGATATTGGCATCCACCAGTTGTTGATCTTCTATCATAATTATCACCGCATAATCACTATCCGAAAAAGCTTCTAAGTGAAAAGGTGACTTTTGGATACCACAACCCCAACTTAGGTTGTTGTTTTAAATAATGTAAGATTCTCTTTACTAGATTCATGTGAGAGATCTTTGGTGAGACTTGATATCTTGCACATAAACAAACCGCAAACATGATATCGTGCCCGGATGCGAAGATACATAAGAGAGCCAATCATTGATCCGTAAAGCTTGACTTCAACAGTCATCCATCTTCATCTTTGCCCAATGAATTGATAGATTTAATAGGTGTAGTAATGACCTTCATATCATCAAAATTAAACTTAAGTATGTCTCAGAACATACTTGTCTTGACCGATAAAATTCCTTCCTTTGACCGCTTAACTCAAGTCCCAAAAGAAAGTTAACTCTCCCATTGAACTCATTTGAAATTCCTTCTCATCACCGCTCAAACTCCTTAACCATGGACTGCTTGGTAGCCCCAAAGATGATATCATCAACATAAACTTGAACTAGCATGATATCCTTCTTGTCTCTCTTGATAAACAAAGTCTTGTCTATAGCTCCTCCCGTATCCATGTTGTAATAAGAATGTAGAGCCTCTCATACCAAGCTCTAGGTGCACGATGAAGGCCATAAAGAGCCTTAACCACCTTATAGACTTTGTTTGGATGTTTAGGATCTTCAAACACGGAGGTTGTTTCACATACACCTCTTCCTCGTAATAGTACCATGAGAAAGGCACTCTTGACATCCATTTGTAAACCCGAAACCCATGTATGAAGCAAAAGCAAGAAATATTCTAATAGCCTCAATCCTTGCTACAGAGCAAATACTTCATCATAATCTACCCTTCTTCTTGTCTCAGAGCCTTGTGCTACTAACCTTGCCTTGTTTTTAATAACATTGCCTCTTTCATCTCTTTTCACTCTGAAACCCATCCGGTTCCAATAACTCTCTTCCTATCTAAGATCACATAAACCCAAACTTCTTGAAGTTTAAATTGAAGAAGTTCTTCCTGATAGCTTCAACCCATTTTCTTTAGTCAAAGCTTGAGCAATATTCTTGGGTTCCTCTCGAGAGATGAAACAAGTAAATAAGGTGTTTGATGGTCCTTATGATTCACTGTTTTGTTTATACACAAAGCTAAGTAAAGCATTGCGAGGTTTGTGAAACCCTTAGCTTTGTGTCTTGTCATAACTCCGTAAGTAGGACCAATGATTTGATCACTTGGATGATTCTTATGAATCTGTAAGATTGAGACCTGGAACTCCATATTCATCATCCAGATTAGTATAATCAAGACCTTCATCGAGTCTCAAAAATACCTTCATCTTCAAGCTCATCATCGCTTTTCTAATCCGGCATGGTAGGATCATCCAAATCATCTAAAATCATCACAACAGTGCAAAAGAAGACTTTGGTTGAAAGTACTGTCAATCACCGAGAGTACTGCAGCCTTGTTCTTCTTCTTTGCCTCTTCATAAGCTCTCCTTTGTTCATCAATGTAAGAATGTGCTAATACATCTCAAGAAGCATCTAATTAAGTTCCTCTTGAATAGATTGATCCTCAAGAGATAATGAGGATTGTGGTGCAACAAGATTTTGTTTTGGAGAATTAGTACTTTGCTTAGAACATCGATTTTGTTTTGGACTAACAGGATCTTTATCGTGAACGATGACGTCTAATATGAACTCCATGAACAACATATTGTAAATCTTCTCCATTGTGCATAGGTTGATTTTCTTCTAACAGAACATAATTCATCAAGGAGGTAAAACCTCAAGATCAAACATCTAATCAGGACCTTTACCATATGTAACAATTCCATATGTAACAATTCCAATGGTTCTCTAATAGTTCTTTCCTCAAGCTTCTTGCAGGAAGCTTTGTGTTGTTTACCCTTTTTGCATGCCAAGCATGATTGATCATTCTTGTAAGTCTTTGAAGGTAAACCTCTAACTAGATTGCCTTTGACCAGTTTGTTGATATTCTTGAAATTAACATGGCCCAATCTTCTATGCCATTGATGTGCCTCTTCAGACGTTGCTTTAGCCACCAAACATGTGGCTATTCCATAAGAATATAGACTCTTCATGTCTAAACTATACACATCATTTGTCCTTGGTACTCTAAGTACTACCATGTCATCATCAACAGGTTTAAAGTCAGAGGAAAGGATGAGACATTCTGTGTCGGTGAATAACACAGATGCTTTTATCACAAATTTGAGAGATCGAGAGCAAGTTGAACTTAAGCTCCTTCACATATCTAACATTCTCAAAGTCAATAAGCCCCGCTCGATAGTTCCTTTGCAAGAATCTTTCCTCCATTGGGATCATTCCCAAACGCAACTCTTCCTCCACTAATATTTCTAAAATCGCATGTAATCTCTTTGTCTCTGTCATACTTCCGAGCACCCACTATCCACAATAAGATGACTTTAAGCTCCTCTTCCGGGTTGCCTTCGCACACAAAGAAAAGAGTTAGTGATTTTTAGGAACCCAAGCCATTATTGACTTGGTTCCTCGCATGGAGTTACAAACTCAAATTCTTTGAGTATGTAATTCCACTATCTTTCAAATGATGATCCAAAATTATCTTTTGATCTTTAACATGTGGATTTTCAAAACTTTCTCGGTTTTTCAACATAAATCTCTTTCACCGATTATTAGCATTTTCTTGTATCACAAAAACATCGATTCACTTTTTGTTGAAAGTACCGTGTGTCCTCAAGAGTACCTTCCTTCTTAACCCATTCTCGTTTAACACGTGGTTCCCGTGATCTAGATCCCTATGTGAATTGTAATACCTTCTAGGTTGATAGTGAGATCTCCTAGAATTCCTATTTCAAGTAGTGTGATTAGTACCTTGTTTCCGAAAGCGATTTTGGAAAGCACCGTGAGATCAAGGTTTTGAAAAAGGTCTTCTCGATGCGGTATCTCGTGATCCGTGTGAAGTTTCGTGATTTACCCTATTTGAATTATTCCAAACTAGTTTGTGGTCTCTAGGTGTGTGATCGGCGATCCGTTTTTGAAATTTGCTAAGGTATTCTCGAGTGTCGATCACAATCTTTGATTAAATGATTAGGACTATAACACACAAAACATGCTTTTTGACCCATATGTCCAAAGTGATTTCTTCTATGTCTATGCCCAAAATTATTTTGCCTTCTCGGTGAATGATAAAACCTGTTTTGACCAAAGTTATCCCCAAAAGGTTTAGCAAGACTGCTTTTGAAAAGGTTTTGCAGTAGTATCGCTTGTTGAGCAAGACTTTATTTTAAAGGTACCGCTTGATTTTGAACATTATTTTCAATGCCTTCTTTGGGGTTTTCGGACCTAGATCGAGCAACAAGCTTCTTCCTAAACTCTAGACTATCTACTCCAAAGCGAGAAACATCAGGCCTAAAGGGTTGATGAATGCCGATGGGATGAGGAACAAGATGATAACCATTGTCTTTCTTATACTCGGTGGTGGTTCACTTATTGAGCCCTCATTACTAGATGTATCAACATAGTTAATGAGTTCATCATCACTAGTGGTTATGTCCTCAAAATCACCATCATCCCGATCACTAGGTTGGTTTTCATCTATGTTACTAAAGTCCATTCCAAATCCTAAGCCCTGTTCTAATGTAAGCCCTTCCTGCTTTTTCAACATAAGCAACATGGACAAGCCAGATTCTCCCCAAGCAAAGAACTTAGCTAACAATTCATCTCTTTCCTTAGTCAATTTTTAATTTCAAATAATTTTACGCTTTAGTTTCCATTCTCTAAGTTTTAACTGGTAATCATGTTGTTCATATTTTCACCAAGCCATTTCATTATTTTCATGAGTTAATATTTTGGCTTCCATAGACTCTAAAGTGATTTGATAACCTCGCTACCTCGGACTCTAGCCCTAACACAATTATCTCTTTCAATCACATAACTCAAGTAATTTTAGATAATACTCATAACAATTTGAGCATACCTCGAGATAGGAGACCGAGTTGGTAAAGTAGCCACCATAGCAAGAAGAACAATATCATCTTCACTTTCTTTGCTCCAATCAAATCCTCCAAAGCCATCATTAGATTCCAAAGCAAAGATGTTGTGTTCTTCAAAAGCAAAGGTTCCAAATTAATGCTTCCATTGTGTCTTCAATCGCATCTTCCATCGCTACCATACAAGAAGTCACCGGCTCATCATCAAATTCTTCACTCCACTAACTTCCGATAACTTCTCTTGAGCAACCAAAGCCTTTGTTTCAGCTTATTGGAATTTCTTTGAGCTCAAGTTTTGGCTTCTCGGATGTTCTGTTTGCTTGATACTTAGCAAACCCGCACTCCCTTGCAAAGTGACCGCCTTTTGACAATCAAGCATTCAATTTGAGATTTGTCAAAAGTTATTCCTTGTTTTGGTTTGAAATCAATACTTTTGCCTGCCTTCTTCATGTACTTTTGATCCTTGCAATGATCATAGCAACTTCACACCGACATCTATTTTTTCAAGTGCATCTTCTTCAATCGGCTAGATCCTCTTCATAAGTGATGATGTAAACCGGCTTGTTGTGCAAGAAGGAGCACACAACTTCATCCGAGTGCAAAGTGGTAGATGGTAGGCTCACGAGCATATGGCGGGTTGTAAACAAAGCAGATTGGGAAACAAGATTGAGGAGAAGCGATTTTGAAGTACCGCTTCTTTCGAGATGATAGAAAAGCAACACCGTGAGATTTGGAATTTGGTTGACCACTCATCTCATGTTCATACACCTTCAACATGATAGAGATCATCAAAGTCCATGACATCCAATCCTTGTTGTCCTCCTGATCATAGTAGCAATCACATGCCATGTAGATGGCATGCCCTTAGAAACTTCAAATTAGCATCCTCAATCGACACTTCGCTTTGTATAACTCCAACATGTCGGGAGATTTTGAAATCTATCATATGCAGATCAAGATTCTCTCTTTCACCAACCGTAAAGTTTCAAACCGTTGTTTCAAAGAAATTTTGTGCATCTTCTTGAGGCTTCATTCCTTCCAACTGGTCTCGAGAGCAAATCCGTAGTCGCTAGCATCTTTAGCATCATGAAATTTGAAGATGACCATCCGGAATGGCGATAAAAGAATGTTTAGTGCCTTTTCTTGATTCCTTATGGTTGTCACTGGTAAGATCGCTTTGGTGCGCTTGGTTGTCCAGAATATTAATGGGTTCTATAACTACTTCATTCTCATTCACAATTACATTCCATAGAGCATGGTCTCAGAATGGCAATATAACGCCTCATCTTCATGCACCGTAGATCATATTCTCCTTCTCGATTATTGGAATTTCGAGTGAGGTGATTGAGGGTGGTGGAACGACTTCAATGACATCTTGAATATTGTTGAAGTAGGATTTCTTCCTAGTCGAGTTTCCACACAAGCTCGATACCACTTGTTGGATCGATATACTTTAATCAAACTAACTTTAACTAGCTTGTTATGTTTAATAACCTCGGATAAATCCTAAGTTATTAACAAAGAAACACCGAGCAATCTTTATCAAGTATGCGAATTTACTTAACAAAGCCAAGAATAACTTTTATTATAAACTCTAAATCGCTTATTATGCGTATACTCTAATACAACTCTAAGATAATCGAACTTTTTCTAAAACACTAATTCGTAAAATCTAAAACTCTTTTGGAATCGTACTCTAATGCCAATCTAGGAGTCCTTTTATAGGCTCAAGGATATCCTAGTTTTTTACAATTTGTATTCTTGCGACAAGTAATCTAAACATAGAATACAATACTTTCTATAAACGAATATAACAGTTCTTTGTTTCTTGCGAGATTTTGACTTCATAGTGCAAGACTTTGACTTTGTCTTTAGCAAGACTTTAACTCTTTGACTTCTTCCAAAGATTTTCAGGCTTACAAGACTTTCATATCTTCAAAGACTTTCATATCCCAACAATATACGATTTAACACTAATATCACACGCGATATTCAAATTAGTGTTTTATCATATACGATTTTAAATCGCAAATTTCAAGAACGTAAAAAACGAAAAACTTTAAAAAATCGTGAAAATACGAAAAAAAATTGTCAAACTATATCAAAGTCTTTTATTTATAGAAAGATAATTAAACGCTTCGTCATGAATGATATATTTTTTTTCACTTAACGATTAACGGTTTGAAAGATATTAATATTTCAAAAAAAAATGTGATGCTTTTCCTTTTTTACTCGTTAATCACAATCATGTTATTGAGTATTCACACAACGGTCTTTATTCTTTTAAAAAAATTACTTGAGTTAAAAAAAGAATAGATGAGTAGTAGTTAACGGCTTGGTGAGATGGCTCAAGCTTTAGCCGAGACTAGAGGAGTACTACCAATTAGAGGTAGCCACGTTTTTAATTCTTTACCGCTTGTTTACGTTTTGGCAACCAATTGGCCACGTCGTCTCTCTTATTTACTCTGCCCGCCAATGAGATTAATCAAAAACCTAACCTAATCTTTCTTTTAATTAAACAATCTCTTATTAAGAGAATTCCAAAAGAGAAATTTGAAAACACAACTGGACCAATGGGATTACGCTAACATGTCTACGTCAAAAAATTGAGCTTATTATTATTACTGAAAAAAATTAAAATCGCTTTCAATTTAATTGAACTCATATAAATTTCATCCATCAAAATAAACATGTTTAGTTCAAAAAAAAAAAAAATCAAAAAATCAAAATAAACATGTACTCTTTTCATCTCAAAATTATTATCAAAAGACAAAAATCATATAGTTTAATGAAAGTTGAGTCACTTTAATTTTTAACTACTTAAATAGAATATTCTTCAACTAAATTCTTTTGTTTATACTTAAAAAGAAAATTGACAATTATTTTGAGACATCTCAAAAAAGAATTGCGGACTATAATTTTAGACGAGTGGAGTATACAAAAACACATGTGTTAATTTTTTAGGAAAAAATTAGAAAAAAAATAATTAATAAAACTTTAGCTGTTAAATTTTGAATAAATTATGTAAACTTAGATATACTTTATATTTTATTAATATATATATATGTGTGTGTGTGTGTGTACACAGTGTGTGTGTTTTTATTAATAGATATTATTATCAATATAAATTAAATTAATTATTTTTGCACGGAATATAAGTATAAAAAAGAAAACACCAGTTACTTTGACATTTAAATGAATATACGAGATTATACATATACGAACGACTCATGTTATCCCTCTTTATGATTAAGTAAGGGTAACGGGAAAAGTATTCTCTTTTAACTATCTGTATTCAATAACGACTCATGTTACTCATCTTTATAAGTTTGACATGTGCACGAGTTTAAAAAGTAAATATGGCTTGAATTATTATTAACATGAATATACATATCAAAGTGAATGCACGATCTTATGGAAGCATCTTGTAGATTTAAAATAAATGATTTATATCAGTATATATAACAACGATAATATATATTTCAAGGGTCATTATGTGGATCGAACACACATAATGTTTAGAACTGATATCAACAAAATCTACCTAAACATCAGTTTAACAAAGCTTTCGTGCAACAATATTAATTGATATTAAAACATAATGAAAAAAATTTGTAAAGTCGTGCGTGTACGAGTATTAGAACTATATAATTGTTAAAATTTTAATATAATATTTTAAAAATATCTTAAACATTACAAAATCACGAATTTGTTAATTCTCACAATATTTAACTTTAAAACAAAATTATTGAAATATTATTATCAATTATTATCTGTTCAAAACAAAGTTATTGAAATATTATTATCAATTATTATCTGTTAAAACAAAGTTATTTCTTTTCTTTTCTTTTTCATAATCATGTTCATTACAAACTAACTTATTGAGATTGAGCCTACGAATATTTGAATCGTGTAAAGTCATTTTTCTCATGTTGTCGCAACGACTTACAAGTTTAAATAAATCAAACATTGTTTAAAGTTTGAACTTATGATCAATCTCATTATAGGGATTATGTTGATATAAATGTGCAATTGCTAGTTCCTTTCGTTGAGCATTTAACAAAAATGATCAAAACATGATAATTTGTTTGCTTATTTTACTTAGAAGAGTATAAGATAACTAATAATAGTATAATATATATATATATATATATATATATATATATATATATATATATATATATATATATATATATATATATATATATATATATATATATATATATATATATATATATATATATATATATATATATATATATATATATATATATATATAGTGATACTACATTATCAGTAATTAACTGGCCACAATCCTTCATTAAAAATACACTAAGAATAATTGGGACCCATGAAAAGAATCGGGACCCACAAAATAATCGGGCCCACATTTTTAGTGCAAAATTGTAGCCACGGCATTACAATTAATCAGAATAATATATATATATATATATATATATATATATATATATATATATATATATATATATATATATATATATATATATATATATATATATATATATATATATATATATAGGAAGATCCCAGAAGAAGAAACTAAAATGCAGAAGAATAAGAAGAATTTCTACCACACATTTCAAATAAGGGAGAGATTTTTTTAGATGATCTATTTTAATAGGATCCGAAAATGCACAAGGCTTTCTTCTTATCATTCTCATTTTAATTTTACTTTATTCGATCCTAACTCTATATATATATATATATATATATATATATTAAATTAAAAATAATAATAATAATAAAAAAATACCATCTTTGTCTACAAGTGGGATGGATATGGTCATATGTATTGTTAGTTGACTAAAGAAGATCATTCACTTATCTAAAATTGGTCTTTTCAGGTTAGATATTATTGATAGTAGACCAAGCTTGTTATTTGCATATAACACATCTTGCAAAGTATGTATTCATCATACTTTAAAAACGAGTTAATACTATAACTTTTTAAATTCAATGTTGACGGGTCGAGTTTGTTGGGGAGTTTGTTTCATAACACATCATATGATGTCGTTATCGATTTTTAGTTCTAAATGAGGTGATCGATAGGTTTTAATTCAGTTGACACGATACTCATAAAGCCGCATGTTGCTATGAATTAGGATAACGATCTAGATTTGGTCAATGTTATTGATAGCAAGTCCTCTAACACGAATTCATGGGTCTTGAGCCCGTATTTTTTGTATCGATGCTTTTCACCAAGAGCTTTAACGATTTCGACAAAGATCTAAATAGGATAACCATAGAGGGTATTCATAGAATCAAAATGTTGCTCTTTGGTACGTAAGTATATGTATCATTCATTCATTTGTGAATGTTTTTCGTGCAATTGTAATTTGTGTATGCTACTGCATGGTTTGTCAATTGTCATTATTTCTTGTTAGTATCAGGTTGCTTAATAGAATAAATTTTACTATTTATTTTGCGAAAATAAACTACAGATCTTTTTGTTTTTCGAATCTAAAGCAATACGTCAATTATTCTTAACCTAATAAATCAGACTCATTCAATTCATGTTCTACCACTTGCAAGATATTGAGGGATGTATAAAGCGTCAGCTGTCAACTTTGTTATGATATTTTCATTGTCTACTTTGATTAAAAAAAGATTTAAAAAATATCATGTAGTATAGATCTATATTTGTAAGATCATACTATGATGCTGAGAGGTAATAACATTGTATGTGACAATTTAAGTGACATATTTTCCTAAATTTGTTTAAATAAAACGTGTACAAGTAATTTCCTCGTTTCAGTACGTAAGATTTTAATTGCGACATAACTCGATCAGTGCGATTTATAAAAATTATTCAAAACGGAATATAATTGAGGTTTTTCCAAAATTAACACTACGCAAGAAATTACATTTGGGTCCCTAATTCCATAAGACCCACTTTGCCCGCTCCCTATATTTGTATGAACTCAGAATCTAAACTTTTTTTTTGTTATTTTTATTGTTATTTTTTAATTTATAATCTTTTTTGGATATCAATTTCAGATTAAACGTAAATCCCTTGCATGAATTCCCTCTACCGTTTGGGACATTATAGATTTATTGTAATCGATCACTTAAATAAATTGTGATGAACTTTTGGATACAAACAATAATAATGCTTCAAGTCTTCAAACTACATTTCTTTTTTCTTACATGCTTTTATGCTAAATTGCTAAGTTATCATGTTACGAGTAATTGCTAAACAACAAAAGCAGATTTTTAAAAATATACTTGGCAATAAACAAGTATTATTGCTAGTATGAGGAATACATAAGTCAAGTCGTTCACAATCCATTTCAATTTCTCCGTAACAAGTTATAGAACAAGACCGGAGGCAAAAAGGAGACTAATAAGACTAGAGTGTCCAAAATGAAGTCATAGTGTATCAAAAATAAAATACTTGAGAATGAGAGTACTAAAGTCAAGATTGTTTAGCATGAATCGAACTTAAATGCTTGCTAGTGATCTAAGCCTATATTTACAATACTAGTGATTTAGTCTAAATTACCAAGCATAATCAAGTATAATAAGTATATAAAACATACTATTATAATAATCAAGACGCACAAGCGCTTTGACAAAAAAAATTTATTTTCAGACATCGAATATTTTGTATTTAAAGGTAATTATATATAATTATATATTTACGCAGTTTTCCATTATATATTAATAATATCCATTAGAATCTGTTAAAATAAAATTTTGTAAAAATTCTCTTGATAACCCAAGATTTAAATATATTTAGCAGTATATATACGCTGATGTCTTATTTAAATTTCACTATCGATATTATGTTTGACACAAGATGCGTGTAGAACACATAATTAAGCGTCGATGAAGTTAAAATATATTCCTTAAAGTTTTTAAAAATGTTTTTCTACATATCCTTATATAAATAAATTAGAATTACATGATTCGTTGTTTCAAGACAATCACAGATATATTTTTTTTTTTCATATTACAAGAACTCTGCACTTACAATTGATAATTATATTTTCGCTTTCAAAAATTTAATTGATTTAATATTCAAATTCATTCACATAATCATACTTTTAAAATAAAATAAACGAGTCCTTCATCGAACTTATATAAGAAATAAATATTTTGATATTTATAATCCTATGCATATTTATATGTTGTAATTTTAAACAAAGATATATATTGTATTTTTAATATATAAAAGTATAGTGTATAAAGATAAAGTGAATTTGTTTAATTTCTAAAGTTATTATAAAACATGAAAACTTATAATATTACACTTAACCTTATAATTTTTAAAAATTCAACCACTAAAGTTTTATTAATTACCTCGTATTTTTTAAGTTTTGTTTTTACAAATATCGTTATAAGTATAATCGCGAATATTTATTTTTATATTAAAGTAACCGTGCTTACAATTTGATAATTATATTCTCGTTTTCGAATTTAACCGATTTAAAATGTAAACTCGTCCACATAAGTTAAACTTTTAAAATGAAATAAGTGGATCCTTATTGAACGTAAAAAAAAAAATTGATACTTATAATCTTATGTAAATTTATATGTTGTTATTTTAAAACAACATATACATTGTATTTTTAAGATATAAAGTATAAAATGATAAAGATAAGATTTGTTTATAATCCAAAGTTTATTAAAAAACATGAGTCTTATAATATTACACTTAACTCTATATAATTTTTAAAATTCAACCACTAAAGTTTTATTACTTACTACCTCTTTTTAAGTTTTATTTTCACAAATTTCACACCTATATTTTGTGTGTTTTTTATATCAACCAAAATTTTCACCAAATTTATTAAAGTCAATTCAAAATCAATTTAATTTCGACTTTTATTAACCAATTACATCACACGATTTGACTTTTACGGCATAAATCGAGCCTCCTATTGGCCCAATTATTTTTCAATAAGAATGAATTCTCTCAGATGACCGTACACCACCAAGCTGCCACAATGATAACCAAGTTTAAAAAAAAAAAAAAAAAAAAAAAAAAAAAGTGTGTGTAAATATCGGTTGAAAAACAACCGATTGCTTTTTAGGTTGCCTCGACCGATCCTCACCCACACCCCACATTGGTCATTTCAAAGTTATTTTGTCGATAAAGTTCGATGTGGCACCCGCGACCCTGTCACGATCATTGTCAAATTTTAAAGGTTGACCAAAATCAATTTAATTTTGATTTTTATTAACCAATCACATCTCACGATTTTGCTTACGTGTGTGCTCCAATAGGCTCACGTATTTCTAACCGTATAACATGCGTATCCGACTCACATATTCGAACATTCCTACCATAAAATTCCCTATATAGGCACTAAAACACATCTTTGGTACATTAAAATACATTCATGTATTATCTAAATCAGCAACTCAACTTAATTATACATTCATACCTTGAGCAAGCGCAGAAAATTCTTCCACGACAATCATGTGTTGACACTTAATCCTCTTCTAAAAAACGTACACAAAAAAATTGCATTACACTTTAGTATGTGCGATAAGATCTTAAACTGCAAAAACCACTAACATGTTGCATTATAGTGAGGATAACAACAAAGTTAGTCATAACATCAAATAAGAAAACTTCGGATTAGAACAAAAGGGGTGTTTGGTATGCTTATTAAATGTGCTTATTGGCTTATTCAATTACCATAACACTATAAGTTTATGATAAAGCTATAAGCATTTTTTAGAAGCTTAGTAAAAAAAACCCTGTAGGATCGTTATATTATTGTGTTGATGATTCGGGTGGTCTTGGATGATCAAAATACATGTTTGCCATTAGAGAGAGAAAGTTAGAGAGTTGGGTGTTTTCTTGTAGAGAGTTACTCACAAATGTAGAATATTAGATTGAAGCCCACCCTTCCATGGATGGAAGGGGTATTTATAGTTACATAAGACACGCACCTCCCATCGGCCGTGGATCGTGATACAGGGTAAAGACCGTCCCTTCCTCCACGGTGTTGCACAAAGCTATACTACGCTACAAACTAATAAATAAACTACTAAATAACAAAACTAACGACAAGTCTACGAGCTAACTTAAGCTAGATAACATTCAAAGCACCGACTCTTCACTATGGAATTTTCTAATTCCTAACAATCTCCCCAAGGAGGTCACCCATGTTTTACATTTCAATCCTAGCATTCTATTCTTGACATTGTTCTTGAGCTCAGACTTGAATTCTTCACTTTCAAAATCTTTGTGCTTTAGTAGCGATTCTTCAAAGTCCGCAATGATTTGTACTTTTAGTGGAGGTCTTTGGTTTGATCCACATCTTTGATGATCTTCGAGCTTATCGAGATCATCACCACAAGAAATCTCCGGATCACCCTTTATTGTGTTGCCATCATGTGAAGTTGTGACTTTGACCGACATGCTCACACTTTGAATCATGACATCTTTCCATCGAGTAGCTAAGCCTTCATCGGCTCATGATATTTGCAAAGCAGTAGCGTAAACATAGTATGAAATATCGAGCCGTGTTATGTAGATATGCACCGTCATGATTTCTTCAATTATGCGGATGCCGTGAGCATGCGGCTATGGATTGACTTCTTCAATTCGATCACCGCAACCGTCCAAATGTACCGCAAACAACAAATATAACAAAACACACGAAAGTGTCTTTGATCACTTTCGTTGAATCGAGGTACACGCCCACTGCTCCCGCTGATCAAGATAAATCCGCTCGTGATCGGTAGGATTCCTAAGAATCTCCTTGATGTGGTTTCGCAATGTTCTCAGTCGTTCTCAAACCGAACGTCTCAAAGAAGACAACACGGAGTGAGTGAACCAATGAATCGAGATTCACCGATCGATGAAAATGATTTGAAAACAATCGCAGACATTAGAAGAAAGAGTTTTGCAACACGACGAAGGTTTTATGAGAAAGATCAATTTTCAATCAAAATACTTTTTGTATTAGAGAATGAGTACATTCGACGTGCTAGCTTAAAAGAAGAGATTCATGACATCGAACGGTTTTCTAAAAGTATTTTTCAATCGTAGATACTTTTGAATTTGAAAACATAAGTACACATTCGACGTGTAGAGAAAAGAAGGTTTGCACATCGAACGGTTTTTCCAAAAGTATTCACAAATCCATTCTCGGACCAAGGTTGATTCAATAATGAATCGCCCCATCGCTTTCTATCCAGCTTGTCACAAGCTAGATCTTTTGCAAGATTTCACATGTCACCCACCAAGAGCTTGTTTGATGTTGGCTCTGAAGGATTTCCATCTTCATCGTGAATATTTTCATATCACTCTGATGTTCCGCAATACCACAAGGATAATACGAGGGACTCTTAATATATTCTTACTTTCCACATTGTGTGAAACAAAGCAAGTCTTCAAGAATTTAGTGTCCTAATGAGATATTGTGGATGATCTCTTGGCTCTAGACTCAATAGTGCATATTTGGTTCCTGTGTCGGAGACTAGGAGAGGTCTCCTTCTTCAATATCAACAATCTCAAGAGATAGTCGATAGATAATGTTGGTTCCCGTGAGAATGAAACAAGTCCTTTAAGAGGAACTTGAGTGGTTTGGGAAGTTTAGTGCAAGGCGTCACCGGGTCCATGACGCCTTGTCTTCAATACCAAGTTACCTTAGTAAACACCAAGAGCATATGTATTGAACCCTACATCGCCCTAAGGTTGAATTATCGAGGGCTATTTCTTTTCACCCTTTTCATATTCATTTCTTTTCATTCTTCAACCCTTCAAGATTACCGAGACTTCATAACTAGAACCTTGTTGGGTTTATTCCAAGACTAGCTCTCCTCATCCGCACTCTTCCCAATTCTCATTTTTCCTTTTTTCATCATACCTAAGGACTTCTACACTATCTAGTGGATTGTCCTCGGTAGATCCTCCGGCTTACGGCGGATCGTGGGAACAAATACCTAACCTAACCATCCTTATAACACCATGCATAAAGTAAATTGGTCGGTCTTTTGGCATGCAGTTCATTCTTCCTTAAAACCAATTGAAAATCATTTGAAAAACAATCAAGGTACTTGTGATACGAGATCAAAGCATTTTGTACCTTAATAGTTTTGATCGCTTAGAAAACCTCCTCCTCAACATGTGCGTATGATTTAGAAATTGTTTAGCACAAGGAGGCAAGAGGACTTTGAAATATTTTCTTTGATCACAATTTTCATACTGAAAAAGCCATTTGATTTTCATGGTAAAATTCTCCCCTCAATATGTGCATAGGATATTTGAAATCATTTTATCACATAGAGGCAAGAGTTCTTTCAAGCACATCCACGATTACAAAAGCCATTTAAGAAACCATTTGAAAACTCAATCAAGGTACATTATGTTAAAACATAAAAGCTTTTGTACCTCGATAGTTTATTTTCTTATAAAATGCTCCCTCAATATATGCTTCGAGATTCAAAGCGCTTAGCACATATGAGAGAAGCGACTGCTAACCGAATCAAAACGATCAACTTTATCAAATTTCATTATTAAATCACAAATTCTCCCCGATCAAAATATCAAACCTTTGAGATTTTGGATCCCAAGTGATTTAATAAGGTTTAGAAAACATAGGAGAAAATGTGGCCAGTTTAAATACTCATCTTGTTTTTGATAAATGCTCCTCCTCAACATGTGTATTGTATATTAGAAATCGTTTGGCACATGGAGGCGGAGTGCCTTTAAAAGACTAAAACCAATTCCATTAAAAGCATTTGAGATTTAAATCACGATCTCTACCCGATCGAAATATCAAACCATTTGAGATTTGTGATCCCAACCGATTAAATCATTTAGAAAAATTTGGGAAAGACGCAAGGTGATTCAATTTTGAAAGATGACATATAAGGACCATTTTAAGACATTAAAGATTGTTAGTGTCGTATGATAGTTTTAAGAGATCTTTTAAGTAAAACAAAACAATTTCACAATCAAACAAGAACAAAAATTTCATTTTGAAAGACCTTGATTCTAAAGAAAAATCATACCATAACATAACATTAAATCTTTAGATCACCACTTATTATCGACAAGACGGAACTTTTGTGAAGAAACATCGTTTGAAAATATTTTATTTTAAATCACTCTCCTCAATCCATGATGGTCAATAATTGAGTGACTTAGGTTTGATAACATGAAGTCCGGTGATTTTCAAAATTAGTCCAATATATTTTCAAAACAATATTTTCCATTTTCAAAACAATTTAATTAAATTATTCAAAATTGTTTAAAATGGTATCCCGCATAAAGATCGTTAGTGGTTGAGAAGCTTCGTTGTTGTTCTTTGTAGGGTTTGGAAGAAAAACCGTCTCGCAGATGCAAAGTGAGACTTCTTCACGTTGCATTTTGAATGCCAACCGAGGTCAAATTAAGCTCCATTTCTTCAATCACTTAAGAAAACCATCTACTGATGCAGTGAGGCCTCTTACGTTGCATTTATGCCAACTCTCCATAGAAGTCCGCTTAAGCTCCGCTTTCTTCATTTGTCAACCCAAGATATAGTTACCCTTTCTTTCGGAATCCAATCATCTTCAATTGTGGATCCGGATCGAACATTATATACCAATATACCCGCATACGTTAGTGAACACACACGATATATGGTGGTCGACATCACCCAAACAAGAATCGACTAATAAAAGTCAATGTAACATATCAATCGGATCATATAAATGTACGGAATAATGTGTATCAAACTCTAATCATCTAATCCTAGCAATCATATCCTAGGCACCTAGTCCTTCAACATAGGTTAACATCATTTTAATTAAGCATATTAGGATAATTAAGAAAGCCCGTTAGATGATATAGATTTTAAAACATTATCCCCTCAATCAATGACTCAATTTGTGAAAAGTTTAAAAGTGTCAAGTCATTGATCGAGTTTGCGATTTAATAAAAACTCAAACTCGATTGTTGTTAAAGCAACTCATTCTACCACCATTTTTGGAAAACAACAAATATTTTTCTGAAGAATTTTATAGACGGAAAAACATTTGTGTAGGAACACCAGTCCTTTCGACGACATGCTTTCCTTGTTTTGTTTTAGGATAAGTGCACGAAATATTTGAAAAATGGTTTAAGTGCAGCACTTTCCTTTCTTTAAAGGAGCGGGTTGCTATCAGAAATAATAGCAAACCATGGTTTAAGCGCGGTCACAATCAAGTAACCGCAAGCCATTGTTTTGAAGAGCGGGTTCTGATCTGAATTAATCAGAAGCCATTTTTTTTGAAGCCCGTTACTGATCTGAAATAACAGAAGCCATAGTTTAAGACATGTTTTGAAAAGAATATTTACACCTCTCGCCGAACTTCATCTATGGTCCCGTGCCATTATTGAATAACATTTCTAAGACCGTAGATGTTATCGATACCGTAAGACATGTCATGTGAAAACATATTTTTGGTATTTTTGAAATTTTCCGATTTTTATGGGTTTTTGAAGGTTTTATATTTTCTATTTTCTTTTGTTGGTTTTATATTTTGTATTTTGTTTTCCTAAAAATATATACAAAGATAGATTAGATGATATAGTTAAAGAAGATGATGATACGAGTACCGAGATAAGGATATCGAGCAAAGACGTCGTAGAAGATAGAAGTCATCAACTCTTAAACATTCACCACCAAAGCTTCTAGGGCTCTTGAATCAAGAAAGAAATCAACCAATCGAAAGTGAGACTTTGGCAGCTTTCCCCCAAACCGAAAATCCTTTAGTGAAAGCAGATTCAAGCTCTATTTCAAGCTTGCCTTAGCCAGTGCATGCAGAAGCACACCATTATCATAAATCTACCGCTCCTTTCAAGAATAATCACCGTGATTCTTCGCTCGAGGTTATATCATCAACAAGAACAAAGAACGTATCATCCCACACATAAATAATTCTTCTCAAATTCCTTTTCCACTCAAGTCCGATTTAATCCATTCCAAAAGGTGTCAAGAGAACAATTCTCCTAAGTAGTTGAGTTGATGCGGTGGCTTTTGTATAATGCTCAAGAACTCTCCCGAACACACATCATGAGGGAATGAAAACACCTTCCCATGTTCACATTTTTCTTCCCGGATGATCGTGTATGAAGCTCAAGAACCTCAAGTATACCAATACACAAGGAATGAATAATCGATAACATTGAAGAAGCGTGCCAAGTCACCGATTATCTCTGGGTGACAATCTCGCGGATGTCAACACCGAATAAGTGATTATATCTACGAATCACCGATTAAGCACTCAAGTGAAACAATTGAGCATCCCCAATGTACACAATCTCTCCCCAATGAATCACACACTTGTGTACCTCTTTATCTTCGTAAACTTTCTTTTACATCACTTCCCCACGCCGTTGGAATAATAACACTAAAAGCTTGATGAGTTAAACCTCGAGTTTCTCTCGGTCATGACATTTGTTTTCCCGGATATCTTCAATCACTTAGAAGTATTAAGCTCATCAAGTTTACTCGCCATGAGTCAAACCTTGAGTTTCTCTCACAGTAATAACATTTGTCTTCCCGGATATCTTCAATCACTTAAGAATTAAGTTCATCAAGTTTACTCGCTTTGGTTTAGATGTGTGTCTCCTTGCCCTTTCTCGGTTTTGATACTACGTAATCAAGAACAAATATAAGCCCAAATACTTGAAATCTTAATGAGAAGAACACTTGAACTCTTGTGAGAATCAACTGTCAAGACTCTCTCACTATATTTTTTTTTTTTTTTTTTATCAACCCTTATGTAGACAATTTGAAGTGACCACCGATGAAGAAAACCGATATACCCTACTTGAAACTCAAGTCAACTTCCACATTTGTATCTTAAGCTTGCACCTATTGATGGAAGAACGGTGTAGAGAATTCATGCTCAAGCAAATCTCTAAGTACTCACAACCCAAACAAGGTACGAGACATTAACACCTCTTGCGTTTATCCACACCATTATATGCGTGCGACATCGAGTAAAACAAAGTAACTCCTAATAGTGATAGTTAACTGTGTCTTCAACCATCCACCTCGATCACGGTAACTAGATAAGCCAAGTCTTCAACTCAAATTCTTAAGCCCGAGCAAGTTATCAAATAAGAACACGCCTTTAGAAAGTCAACTTCAATATCAAATAAGTGATAAATGATTAACTCAAGTAATCAACTTGTGTCAAATGTCCAAAAATAGTCAATATCAACGTCTCGAGGAGTCACCGCTAAAGAATATGAGCAAGTCTAATTGGGAATTGAATCGACTTATAACTTTCTCCCAATTAGTGCTCCCCTAAACCGGCTAACTGCTTGATAAATGCCTGTTAAGAAGAAGTCTTTAGATTGTTAAATGCAACTGCCTTTAGTCTTCTAATATGTAGCGTAAAATGTAGAATGATCAGACTCGACCTTCTTCAAGATTGTACAGTTGGGGAATAGATAGTTAACATCTTCAACTCACACCAAAAAGCATCCCAATTAACTTACATCTTGCATATCCCTTAGCTAAAATCCTCCCAATCAAACAAGAATGTATGATGTTCATCAAGAAAAAAAGAATCGTGCCTCAACGAACACACAAGATGGTAACACCAAACTACCAATCACATCAAACAAGAAGGATAGATTGTTCGGAATCATCATGTTGATGTATACGTGAAGCATTAACCGAAGCACTTTGTCGATAAACTCATCAATCCGAGTGAAGATGTCAACCAACGGCTTAGAAGAGAAAACTCCATGTGAAGATGACCCGATAAGAAGAGGCTCGGTTCTTACATGAGTTTAGAGCCGTATTTGACCATTTATATTCTCAAATATCAATCAACAATGCAAAAATTCACACTTTTCTCCCCTCAAGAATTGCATACGGAGATGCCATTCTTGACTAAATAAGTGAAAATCATCCGAATGTTCTATTCACACTTCTCCCGCAAAATCAAGACATGATGTCGCCATCTTCATTATAATCGAGCAAGTGGAATGAGAAACAATCGTTGTAGCCCTTGTTCACTGATGACCGGGCGCATGGAAAAGTATGAAGCATGTTGATGAGAATGGTCATTAATGAAGATTTCTTCGTAAGATAAAGCGCATCAAGCGCATACTTTTCTTTTCTTTGAGGTACGAGGCATGAACCGATGTGTTCATACGTCATAATCTCTCTTTTCAATCTCTTGGCAAAACATGTAATCAGCCCATTATCATTCAAGAGGCACTTTGTCGTGACGTGAGATGGAGAAAACCAATATGATGAATTTGACCTCAAGTAAACTACCCGAACTCGTGACTTAAACTTGCACATATGTAACAAAGAGCGTCTGATTTCCATTAGCATCTCTAAGTACTCTCTATGTACTCTATACTCTTCAACCAACCAACCATCAAGTATAAGACGACATCACCTCTTGAAAATCCACAATTGAATGCGACATCGAGCACTACAACGTAACTCCTTAAAGTGATAGTTATTTTGTGGTGGTATGAGCCCAATTCCCCAAGTGGTACAAGAAAAGTAAAAGACACCCAATAATAACTAGATTTCCAAGTCTTCGTTTTTGATAATAAGCATCGAACAAGGATCATGAAGAGTCTTCATCCAACCATCCCCGATACCTTCAGATACTAAGTACACTCGCCGTGATATTTCACTTCAACCTCAAATAAATAACATCAATTAACGCCGTTGTCACATCTTCCGAATCGCTCAAATCTAGCCTTCTTTGACATTTAAATGAACTTTAATAATGGTTTCATCCCGACCATGGTATAAGCACATAACCCCGTAGAAAC
Source organism: Chrysanthemum lavandulifolium (assembly GCA_022545495.1). Classification (NCBI taxonomy): domain Eukaryota; kingdom Viridiplantae; phylum Streptophyta; class Magnoliopsida; order Asterales; family Asteraceae; genus Chrysanthemum; species Chrysanthemum lavandulifolium. The sequence goes on from CM040239.1 coordinate 56,445,834, forward strand.
CAAGTAATAACCAAACCGTCAAGACGAATATCCACACACACATCCAAATTATGAAGCACGCCTTTATCCTTCTTCAAGCGTAAACCGTGAGCACCAAAGATCGATAAGATCTTGAAATACACTTTCCTTTTCTCCAGATGGTTCCATCATCACGGATTTTACAATTCTATAGTTTAAACCGAGAAATAGTTTCTTCATGGGATTTTACAAAACCAAGAATAAACTGTAAGATAGATCCTAAATGCACTTTATTATTATCCTGATGTTTCCATTGTCAAGGATTTTACAAGTCTATGACTTAAACCGAGAAATAGGTTCTTTCAAGGATTTTACAAAATCAAGACAAAACCGTAAACAATGTTAGCTTGAATATGTTATGACAACTTTGATTTCTGAATATCTGCTTTTAGGGAACATGTAGCGGTTCATCAACAGTGCATTATCCAACATCATCAAAATCATCACCCATCCGGTAAGCACTTTGGTAAACACATCATTCTGAAATTCTGTCGGCAATTGCTATGACCATATGGTGAAGTAAGCCCGATATACCAAACTTGAACAAGAAGTAAAGTTCCCCAGATTTGTTACTTAAACTTGTACTAATCCTTGTGAAAGAGAAACGGTGTACCCAATGTACAAAACCTCTTGACATATTCTCAACTGCGTGAGACACCGAAGTGATAGTTACGTTGTGGGTTGAGCGAGAAAGAATCACAACCGTAGCTAAAAAGCCAAGTCTTTATCACACTCTATAAATGCTCAAACAAGTCATCTTCGCGGAATGGTAGAAAGAAAGAAGATGAAATAAGCAAACACGCCCGAAAAAAAAACCCCACTTCAACTCCAAATAAGAAATACCAAACACAAGCATCCTGAAGTCAACTTTGTTCAACCATTAATTCAAGCCGCAACACAGTATCCATCGTGAAAATGTAGAAACCAAAGTATCAAGCCTCATCACAACAAGTCTCATCATCAGATCTCATAATCAAATATCATTATCACATTACAATTTGCATATCGCAAATAGCATCATCATCAAATTGTATAATCATCAAAACTCATCAACACATCTCATCAGTCCATCTTCCAAAAATAATCATACCCGATGGTCCATAAGAACAAATTTCACTTTTCAAATGCACAGTAGATCCGTTCAAGCTCATGAGAAAATCAAATCCGATCAAACTCAATCCAAGTTCATCCCACGAAGTAATAATACATTCATTCCAAATCATAAACATCAGATATCCTTGAAAAACAATTACCACTAGTGAGCCAAGTATTATCAAACTAATATCCCAAGAATTTACTACATGTTTCATGTCATAACCCGATTCAACATAATCCATTCGTGATAGAAATCTGTTTGGCGTAAAATATGGTACATGGTCATGTGACGCCGTATATTTCACGTAACATGTGATCATTTCAAATTCATCAAACAGATGTAAGCAATCAAGCAATCCTCTTCCCAATTTTCAAGCGAATGCAATATATAAGTTAATATCCCAAAAAATTGGTAGAAGGCCCAATGATCAAACAAAGGTAACAGCCGGCCCAATTCTGAAATCCTCGGCCCACTTTCAATTCAGGTGTAACTTAATCCACGATCATCATCAATCCTCAGACCCGGTCCAAAAAGCATCTACCGTAATTACACGGGTAATATAAAACCGTATATCACAAATCCAACCCTAAATATTTCTCACAATGTGCAGACAAACAAAAATTACACCAAACCCTAAACTCCAAAAAAATACGCCTCCCTTTCATCTTCTTTCAACAACGCAACTTCAACATCATCTCTAAACACCATTAGCAAATCCTATTTGATATAGTTCATAAAGATGACCTCGCCACAGGGATGGCTTGAGATTGTATGAGAAACAGGTTGGTTTAACATCTCAAGTTTAGATTAAGTTGTAGATTAAACGAACAAAGATATAGGAAGTAACACTCTTGTTATTATCCTTGTCTTATAGTATTCGGATATGTACTAGAGTGTTTTGATTATTACCGAACATTTAAAATCAAACCTTGAGTCCGTGTTTGTGTATAATCGAACCAAGAAAAGAAGGGATAACACATTTGTTGTCACTTGTTTGATGTGTCGTATGTTACATGAAGTAAAAGCTTCAACAGAATCAGTGATGAATTATTTTCGTGTTTTGGACCTTTAAAGTATGATATTCTTTGAATGACACGAAGAGGATCTGAGATTTATATTATTTTGGTTCGAGTCTAGATGTTTAGAGATAGTTAGATTTGATTCGGGTCTGATTAAAATGCTTCGAGTCTTGATGTGTGATAAGTGTTTATGGACTGATGATGGGTTATACATGAGCCAGAGGTCGAGTTGTGGTTATGGTAAAAGGTATGTGGTCTTTGTTGTTGAGGTCTAGTGGTCGTGGTCAAGTCCTCTCATTCTTCATTTCTGTCTTTATCATGTCCAAGTCGCTAGCCAAATTTTGAAACAATTCGCTACCCAATGTTTCAAACCAAGTCGCTACGACTGCTGACTCAATAGTCAAGTCGCTAGAGCTTATCATACATGACCCAACTCGCTAACCCAACTCGCTAGGTCAACTCGCTAACCCAACTCGCTAGGTCAACTCGCCACGACTTGTAAAGACAAGTCGCTAAGAAAGATACATTGAACTGGATCAAGTGAGTGACAAGTCGCTAGCATGAAATATGACTTTTCCGATGAGTTTTTTTGACTTCTTCCGACCATATTCATATGAAACCCGTAACCGCATAAAACCGATTTTGACCAATGTTCACCATGATAACTTGACCGCTTAGACCATGAAAACCTTCACAGATTGTTACCAAGAAAAAGTCAAAATGTATGACACGGTTTGGACAAAGATACTTGACATGTGACATAATTTTCACAATAACCACAAGACATTCATATGACCAATAAAGGATATACAACCGAAAACATGTAAAAACTGCTTATCACAATATTTCAAAAAACATTATCCGACCAAGAAAAATAGTACAAACAAACACTACAAACACAATTCAACTGCAATAATCATCAAACACAATAACCTTGGCTCGTACCAATCAGAGGATCGTTATATTATTGTGTTGATGATTCGGTGGTCTTGGATGATCAAAATACATGTTTGCCATTAGAGAGAAAGTTAGAGAGTTCGTGTTTTCTTGGTAGAGAGTTACTTCACAAAATGTAGAATATTAGATTGAAGCCCCACCCCTTCCATGGATGGAAGGGTATTTATAGTTACATAAGACACGACCTCCTATCGCCCTCGGATCGGTATACAGCTGGTAAAGACCGTCCTTCCTCCACGGTGTTGCACAAAGCTATACTACGCTACAAACTAATAAATAAACTACTAAATAACGAAACTAACGACAAGTCTACGAGCTAACTTAAGCTAGATAACATTTGGGGTGACTCGACTCTTCACTATGGAATTTTCTAATTCCTAACAAACCCCGAACTCACAACTAATTTATCATAGCTTAGTGTGTTTATAGTAAAACACAAATATTAAGCGTGAGAACTCTTCATTAAAAAGAAAACTAATAAAATAAATAAATAAATAAATAAAATTACTAAAAGTTGCAGTATAACAAAAAGTTAAACCATAAAAAATTACTAAAACTATCACCTAGATAAGGCATAAGCCAAAGTTCATTGAAGTCTCTTTCGATTCTATTCGTAGCAAAAAGAGGTTAACATATAAATCATAAGTATAAGAATGGTTGTATATCACATCCGTGATTACCAACTTAATAATTAGCTTTGTAAAATGTTTTTAACGATGCATATGTTGAGGTTGAGGTTGATATTGATGTTTAAGTTTAACTATTGATATCATGTTGTACAAAATGTGCGAGTTTAGTAGCACATAATGAGCGTTAATGAAGTTAAAGTATGTCGTAAAGTTTTTAAAATGTTTTTATGGATATCCATATATAAATTTTATATAATAATTCATGAGTCGTTGTTATAAGTAGAATCGCTGATATTTATTTTCATATCACAAGAACTCGTTCTTACCATTTGATATTTATATTCCTGCTACTAATATTATAAAGTATATGGGTATAAAGTGTAAGTAAGGGTTATTTGTTTTTTCAAAGTTATTAAAAACATGGAAACTTGTAATTTTACACTTAGCTCTATATAATTTATTTAAAATTCAACCTCTAAAGTTTTATTAATTACTCCTCTTTTTAAGTTTATGTTTTCATAATTTTGACACCTATATTTTTATGCACTTTTTTCTTAACCAAATTTCTCCACTAAAATTATTAAATTTGACCAAAACCAATTTAATTTTGACTTTCTATCGACTAATCATATTGCTCGATTTTGCTTACGTGGCAAATTCGAGTTCTCCTATTGGCCCAAATTTTTTAATAAGAATGGTTTTGCAAAATATCCAAATGATGTAATTCCTTTATTATATAAAGATTGTTCACGATGTGTCCTGACGGACCAACATCCGTCAAGTTCACCATCCGGACGGTCATCCCGACGTCCGTCAAAGAGTAATAACCACCCACCATGTCACAGATTTTAGATTTCCTACCACGTGGCCTACTAGGTAGAGTATATAGTTCGCAAGGTAATATAGGCATGCGAAATAGTGGTCGAACAAAGGGTAGAATAGATCATGAATAGAAGTTTGGGTAGTATAAATACCCCAACACATTTAATAACTTGCATTAAGTTTTTCATCTACATTCTCTACTACATTTATTGCTACATTTATCGCCTTTACTCATCCTCACGCCGAGTCTCGGTCTCGGACAACACCCGAGGCGCCAAGCTAATGCGCTCAGACATTGTGCAGAAATTTCAACCCTTCACCGGACGCAGAACTAGCCGGACAAGAATTTGCTTCAACATATAAAATACATGAAATATATATCTAAATTATTACAACCATATTGAATGATAATAAGAAAATAAGCATGAATCTTACCGCATTTTATGATCATTTTACAAGAACAAGATTACTAAACAACACCTAATCCTTCTAAGCTTCAATCTCGCTTCCAAATCTTTATCAATGAATGAAGGTAGAGATCACTAGTGGTTTCAATCTTTGTGTAATAATTGTTGTATGAACATCAATGAATGAAGGTGTTGGGGATTTATGATGGGGAATTCATAGGGAGGAAAAAAGGAGATGAATGAAGTCTTTGGTTGAATGAGGATATATGTATAAGACTTTTGAAAGATATTAACTTAACTTAGCTAGGTAACTAAACAATTGTGTTAATCTTGGAGTAGATGAAATCTCACCAAGCCAAGTGGCTTGGTGACTCATTAAAAATGCTACATACCTAGTCTAGGGCTAAAAAAGGGGGTTAAATGCAGAGACAAGTCAACTAAGGATGGTGACTTTCTCCTGTAATGAATAAAATAGGCCCGAGAGCTATGTAAGGAGAGAGCTTCCTATTACATATTCGGGTTGACCGATTCGCGCAGGGCTCAAATGAGGAGGTTTGGAAGTTTTGGATATTATCTTGACTTTACGGAGTGTAGTTTGGTCCCGGTACTTACTAAAGTTAAGTATTTAAATCACGAAACTTAAAACCGGGTATCGTAAAAATAATAAACTTATAAAAATGTTAAAACTTATCAATGTACTCTATATTAGCATATTAAATGAGTAATAAGTTTAACAGAGCGAAAATTGTTAAAATCTAGAAACGATGTTTAAATACACGTAAACGAAAAGCGCATTTAAGTTTACATAAAATGGAAAAAGTGAAATTTGAATTTTCAAATATGATTATTAAGAACTTAAAAGGCATATAATGTGTAGACTGTGCCTAGTCTAGTGTCGGTTGGTGTTAAATGTACGTTAATTCTAAAACCGGGAGTGTTAAATCGTGTTTGGTGACACCGGTTCTTGATAAAAGTAATTTAAACTGTAAAAATGATCCGACTTGCCTAAAAATTACTTTATATCTTGAAAATAATATAAAATGCTTAGAAATATGTAGAGTGACTATTGCTCACGTTTAGTTCAAGTTTAATGCACGCACGCGAGTGAGCTTATCCGGCTACTCGTAAAAGTAAATGTACTTGGAATGAAATATTTAAATGACGTAATAATTCAAATAATGATATCATAATTTGAGAAAGGTTACAAGGATTCCCTACACATAAAAGGATGAGCCGGTTGTAAATGCTATAAAAGAGCATGGGATGTCACCATTTAACATTGGAGAAAATGAAATGTCACTATCTAACATTGGGGAAAAGGAAAAGTATCCATCTAACTTGGGGAAAGAGTTGAGAACATTAAACCAAGGCCATCCAATTCATATTTAAACAATATAGCAACATATTCTAAAACACTTCGTCCAAACATGTCCATTGAAGAGATACGTGAAGGATTCGTTATGTTTCAATCACAAAATTATTTGAGTCCGTATCAAATAAGCAACAAAAAAATGTTGAACCTATATTCTCTTGAAAGTAGAATGCATCGATTTGAAAAGGCGACTTCAATAAAAAGAAAAAGACGAGGATTGTGAACCTTTTCGAGCATGTTCTGAAAAAATTGCAAGAAATCGGTGAAGGGGAAAAATACCTCTCCAAAATTGAGATCAACCAAAGCGCTCAAGTTGCTACATAAACCGACTTGTTAATTTGTTTGTTTATGGAGTCGTGGCTTGTCCGTGTTTTTTCAAGTGGTTTTTGGTTTTTCAAGTGTGAATCTTTAGGTTTATTATATTTTAGGTGTTGGTTCTTTATTTCAGTCATGTGAGGTGGTTGTTTTCGGATGTATTTTTAGGCTTTTTAGGAGAATTCCTCCGTTGCTATATGAGTTTTGTATCTCCTAGATTCTTGTTAGTTTTTAATATAAAATTGTCATTCAAAATAAATAAATTCATGAACTTGGACCTAAACCGTGTCTCGGGCTCTTTTTGGGAACCACCTCCAACACATCTTCAAACCCCCCTTAAACAACTGATCCTCGACACAAATCCGACCCTTGAACACGGACTTAAAACCACAAACACGAAAAACTACTAAAAATGATCATAACCTGACGGAAACCGCCAAACCATCAACTTGCGACCAACAAGACACTACATGAACCACGAACCAAAATCCTACCAACAACACTTATCACGAACAGCGTCTAAATTTAGATTTGTTGCAGGAGAGAAATGAGAATGCAGCCATACAAGAAGCCAAGTATAAGACACAGGTGGAGCAGTATTACAACCGGAGGGTCAAGCCGATGAGTTTTAAGGTCGGCGACTTTGTGTACAGAAAGAACGAAGCAAGCAGAGTGTAGAACCATGGTAAGTTGGGACCTAACTGGGAAGGCCCTTACCGGGTTGTGGGAGCATGTCAGAATGGCTCTTATAAGCTGCATACAATGGAAGAAAATGAGGTCCCCCGGACCTGGAACGCAACAAACCTTGGAAATTGCTTCTTATAATTGCTATTGTGATGAGAATCCCTGTTTTGTTGTAACAAGACAATTTGTTTTAAAATATGATGAGATGGTCTTCCTATAACAAGGAGACAATTTTCCATAACGATATGTGTGGTATAGTATAGCCCGACTACCGCCACCACGGAGATGATTATGTAGGTCCAAAAGTTTATAGATCTAAGTAGCTTGAATGACTAATAGTAAACTTGAATAAATCCAAATTACTATATGAAGAACTCTTTGCAAAAGCTTAATGTGTTAATGCGAATCTTAACACACAAAGTATGAAGAACACAAGAATAACTAACTTCAGATTTTCTATTATTTTGCTCAAAGGCTAATGCTTACGACTGCACTTTAACCTAACACCTTAGGAATCCTTTTATACACCAAGGAAACCCTAATTGACTAACAAACTTAGAGAGGTAAAGATATCTTCTCCTAAGATATCTCTACACATACATATCTATTCCTAATATAACTCTAACAAACTATTCCGCTTTTAGACATAAAATGCACTTAACTATCGACTATTTGTTCGCCAGACTTAACATCATTAGTATCGGAAGACTTACTATCAATGAGACTTAATTCGGTCTACCGCACTTAACTACTAAAGCTACCAGATTAACGCTAAATGACTTAAACATACTTAAATGTTTTTACAAAATATAATTCCAACAATCCTCCCTAACTTGATCTTGACTTGTGAACTTCAAGTTCTTTGTCTTTCTTGAGGATCTTGAATTATTGTTGTCGCATCTTCAAAATTTCCTCCGTGTGTTCTCAGGCATCGATCAAGCAATTTATTAGCACTCCATGTTCTTTTCAAAGATCTCTGACTATCTGTACATCAAAACACAAAAGTTTCATACTATTCTCATCACTTCCAAGTGTGTGAACTCCTGTGAGAGGTGAATCATAGAAAATTTTTAATGGATTTGATGTCTATTTACCAATTAGCCATTACTATTGGAGTAGCCAATGTTTTGGTGTATAAGACCATGGTACATTGATAACCATCTGATTTTTAGAAAACCAAGAATTATCAATGATTTGATTAGTCTTTAACAAAAGTCGTACTCTTTGGACTAGTCATGGTTTTCCAACGCCTTTACCACAAGCCATGATCTTATGGGCTAGCCAACTCTTCATCCACACGTATATGGTAAGTCGAGCACCATACAACTTTTGGCAAATTGTCACCATAAACGGATTTGAGATATCTTTACCGAAGCCGCTTTGCTCATGGATTAGTCAGCTTCAGTGGGTTAGACATGGTGAACTCGATAACCATTTGTTGAAATAAAGACAAAGTACTTTCACCAAGTGAAACCCCTCAAAATCCATTTATTACATATACAATACACACAAAGATCTTAAAACTCTTTCAAACAAATTACCTCATTCTTCCTTTTGATCATTGCCTCTTCTTCAACTGATCACATATTCGGATAACAATTGATCACATATCCTTTGGATGAGATTTTCAGCAGCCACATATTCTTTTTCATACTGAAGCTTTGAGAGTTCAGCACACAATGGATACTCCACTTCTGCCAACATGAACATATCAACTCCACCTTTTGTCGACAAGTGATGTACATTACACATATCATAAAATTTACATGACACACATGAATCTTGACATGGAAAATTCTAATATACATCTGTAGGATCTGGTTCATATAATCTTTGAAGTTCTGCCCAAAGTTCTTGCTCTTTACATCCGACTTTTAGCAATCTTGAGCTTCATGAACCGCACTCCACAAAGTGTCCAACTCTTGTCGATTAAAAGATTTTATCGATCTTCAAGATGATTGCGACATCATACTTTCCATCGATCCGATTACCTTCCAAGCTTTTCAAAATTTATCCCTATAAATCTCCCAATCGACTATCGATCAAGATTCTAACCATTACTTTTAGATGTAACTGCTTTCTCCTCTGCTTGGAAAAATTTTCAAGAGCATGGAGATTATTCACAGAATCTTGAGATTGAGCCGATTCATCAAAAATACCCTGCCTGGCCTGTAAGTTCTGGATATCTTCTTTCAATTTATTCACCTCAGCTCCCAAAATCTGTTTTGTCGAAGCAAGATCTTGTTCCAAGACTGAAACTCTGAAAGACAAAGTAGCACATAAAGCCAATACATCATGAAACTGCACACCACCCTTAACACATCCTGCTGCAGAAACTACGGTGACACAAATAATAGAGTTAATTGCATTTTGGTCCATGTGGTTTCGCCTAAATTGCAGATTTGGTCCCCAAAACTTTGAAAGTGCACCGAGGTCCCCATTTTCAAGTTTCCGCACGCTTGGTCCCCGCCAAAGTTAAATGACTAAAATATCTTTATCTTCTTCCCTTTAATTTTCTAATTACTTTTCTTTTATTTATTCATGATCATGAACAATAACCCGTATAATAAAATCACAAACACAAATACAAAACCACAAACACTCTCATACAATTTCAGATCTTTTTATTTACTCTTAAAACAAAATCACTCCCACTTTCAAACACAAATCAATAATAAAATCACAAACACTCTCAAAAACAATTTCAAATCTAGCAAAGATAAACAAAAATACAAAAACCACAAAACCCCCAATTGGAGATGAGGTTTGATAACTAGTTTTGCCAAAATAATCCCTCCCCATGATCGATGTTAAGAAAGATGGTTTAACTTTTCTATTTTTTTTCTTCCTTTTTATCCTACCTATCGATCCACATGCAACCACACCCCAAAAATTATTATCAAAATCAAAGAGATAAGGCTTTGGTGGTTTGGGTTCCTGCTTGGTTTGGATCTGGTGATTTGGTATTCAAGTGTTTCTTTGATTTGGTCTCTCCTTTCAATCGATTCACTAACACGCCCCTTTGTAAGGATCTTGATTTGTTATTAATTATTTACGTTATTGTTCATCTTTAATAAATTTGTGATTTGGTAGAGATGAGATGTTGTTTTGATATATTTTTATACCGATCGATGTGTTAAATTCCTAGAATAAAATCGTTATTGTTGCTAGTTATGCGGGATGTCATAAAAATCCAAACTAAATCTAAGTGTTGGCTACAATGAATAAGTCTTTAAGTATGGTTTATTTTATTTTTTGGTTGACTTATTTGATTAAGAGGTTGAACTTGTTGAATTTTGGTGATTGATTTTGAGTCGAAATCCACTGTGGTTTCCACCACAGTGGCATGATTTTGATAGTGTTGTTAAGTGCAAGATGGTATTGGATCTGGGTTCTTGTTCTGGTATTGGATGAATAAATAAAAAGAAAAAGTAATTAGAAAATTAAAGGGGAAGAAGATAATAAGGCTGGCAATTTTGACACGAAACTTGTTAACACGACACGACACGACCTGGTCTTAACAGGTTCGTGTTTGACCTTTAACAAGTTTCGTGTCTTAACAGGTCTGACCTGTTAAGACCTGTTAACATAATAGGTCTTAACAGGTCGACTGTTAAGACCGTTAGTACCGTTAAAATTAAAATACCCTACTCATTTATAAACCGCCTCCCCCATCTCGCTGGTTGCTTTCTAAATGCTTAACTCATATAAAAGTAAGAAAAGGAGAAAACTCTCTCTTCCTCTTAACTCCATAGCCACCGCCGGCCAACCACCCACCACCACTCCATTGTCTGGTCACCACCTCACCACCTCACCAAAACAACCTCTCCTTCTCCTCTTCCGATCCCATACATCATGCGCCCCTACGCCTGGCCTCAATCCTTGAAAATCGATGCGGGAACCATAGACGAGGTAAACATGTCCTTATAAAGTTACTTGTATTGACACAAATGTGCCACAATTACAACATAAGGCATATGGGTTTTACTCCTTGAGATTTTCATATGCTTTGTCAAGTAAAATAACTAACCTGATCTTGTTAAATTTGTGATTTGTTTATATGATAATCTAAGAATCAAGTAGATACGAAACAGATAGATATATAATTTGTGATTTGTTTATATGATAATATATAATCTAAGAATCAAGTAGATACGAAACAGATAGATACGAAACAGTTAAATTTGTGATTTGTTTACATGATAATATATAATTTTTTAATGTAATATAATTGAAAAGGTTTATGACTAAGAACACAATTTGGATGACTTTGAACCTTTTCCCTTATATGAAACTTTTTTAACCCCTATGACCTGCTACTCTTGTTGGTTATTTGTTGTAATGACTGAATGTCTCGATGTTGTAGATGGATTCTGAATGTCTCGAAATTGACCCACAAAATAATGAGTTTACACAACCTGATGAGGTCGAGTCCGTGGAAAAGGATGTAGGAGCCAAGAGAAAACGTAAGGATCGATCTATTTGTTGGAATTTCTTTGACAAAGATGAGAAAGGCGCAGTAAAAGGCAGCAACAAAGTGCCATGTAAGTGCAAAAAGTGTGGTAATATTTTCTTGTATGATAGTATTCAAGGAACGGGTAATCTTAAGCTACACATGGAGAAATGTTTTGGTAAAAATTATCATGATGTTGGTCAAATGCTATTTAATAGTGACATTGCATTACGGTCATCTAGATTTGATCAAAATATCTTTCACGATTTGCTTGTAGTCGCTACTATTAGGCATGAATTGCCTTTGTCATTTGTTGATTATAAGTGGTATTAGGATGTATTTACATACTTGCAACCTCAAGCAAGTGTGATTACTAGGAATACTTTAAAAGTCGATTTGTTTAAATTGTATAAGAAAGAAAAGGAAAACATTAAAAGCATGCTTATGGAATCACCGGGAAGTTAGGTTTAACTTCGGATTTGTGGTCTTCTATTACTACCGATGGTTATTTGGCCATTACAGGCATTTTATTGACAAGGAATGGGTTTTGCAAAAGAGAGTCTTATCTTTTCTTTCATGCCACCACCTCATTCCTGTTGCTTTAAATGCAAAAGTGTTTTCGATTCTAGAAGAATGGGGCATAGAAAAAGGTATTTTGTATAACTTTGATAATGCATCTTCTAATGACCGCTTTGTTGAGCTTTTACGAGCAACTAGATACAAAATCACCACTGCTTAAGGGTAGTTTTTTCATATGAGATGTTGTGCATATTTTAAACTTGATTGTGCAAAGAGGGCTCAAAGAAATTGATGAAGCGGTTTGCAAGGTTGAGAGAGTGTCAAATATGTTAAAGGATCACATTCACAAGTAAGGAAGCAAAAGTTTTAGACTGTGTTAAGTTACTTTATTTAAGTTCAAAAAGGGGTTAAGGCAAGATTGTCCTACTAGGTGGAATTCTACTTTCCTAATGCTTGATAGTGCCATTTATTACCGAAAGGCATTGCCCATTTAAAATAAGTGATTCTAATTATAAGAGTTGTCCAAGTGCTTCCGAGTGGATATCATTGAAAAGATTTGTGTTTTCCTTGGAGTGTTTTATGATGTGAATAATGTTTTCTGGATCCAAATATCTCATCGCAAACTTGTACTATCCTCACGCTTTTATGGCTTATCTTACTTTGTATGAGAGTATGAGTTCAAGTGATGAGTATATGAAAGATATGGGAAGTCTATGATGGACAAATTTCAAAAGTATTGGTCCGATTTTAATCTCACTTTAGCCATAGCCGTGGTGTTTGATCCAAGATACAAGTTGCACTTTATTGAATGGAGTTACAAAAGATTTATGGAGACGACAACCTCAATATGATGATGTTGATGGGTTATTGAAGACCACTTTTAATGAATATGCTTGTGATGTTTCCTTTACAACTTCAAATCGTGCAACTACTTCAAGTGTTCGTAGTTGGTGAAGAAACAAGTGATGATACAAGACGCCTCTTCGAGTTAGAGCAAAACTTCGTAATTTATTTGTTTGTAAAAGCAGCTTTATCTTTCTTAATTTCCACTACAATTTTGCTTAGGCTTTATCGATGCAAATTTCTAATCATTGAATTACTAATTTTGTATTATTACTTTATAGGATTTTGATGAGTTTCAAAGCAATGAATCTACAACCAACAAAAGTCGAATTGCAATTGTATTTGGATGAGCCAAGAATGGAAAGGACATTGAACTAGATGTGTTGGCTTTACGAAATCCAATGAGTTTAGATATCCCATACTTGCTAGGATGGCTCGAGACTTTTGACAATTCCAATATCTCTCGCTGCGCTTGAGTCTACATTTAGTGCTAATGAAGAGTATTAGATCAACATCAAGTTCACTTAGTAAAGAAACTCTTGAGGCCCTTATTTGCACAAAAGATTGGTTGTTTGCGTGTTCAAATGAAGTCCTCTCAAGAGCTCACCAAGATATAATGTCGATGTCGCTTGATGGTGGTCCTGAATCAGGTGCTTCAAACTCAGTCAACAATCCCGATTCCCGACACACTTAAAGATTTGTGAACTTTTGTAATGTTAAGGTTTATTATCATTATGTATTAGTTAAGACTTAAGATTTGTGAAATTGTGATGTGATAATGTTCTGTATGTTTCTGTGGGTCTATAGTTCTTTCTATGCATGTTAAGTGTTAACTGTGTCTTTAACAGTTAACCTGCTTATTTTCGTGTCGTGTTCGTGTTTCGTAAAATGACGCCATAAGCTAACAGTCGTGTTCGTGTTCGACCTAATGAGTTCGCCTCTTAACAGTTCGTGTGACTCGTTATGCCACTCTAGAAGATAAGGGTATTTTAGTCATTTAACTTTGGCCAGGGACCAAACGTGCAATGGAAACTTGAAAATGGGGACCTCTGGTGCACTTTCAAAGTTTTGGGGACCAAATCTGCAATTTGGCCAAACCACAGGGGCCAAAAATGCAATTAACTCCAAATAATATAGAGGATCAAGACTGACTATGTTTTGAAACCCGTATGAGAAAACAGAGTCATTATGAGTATATATACTGGTAGGGTTTTAATTATCTTTAGAAAGAGAATAAATTTAAAGTATAGAAAGATAATCATCACCCCATAAAATATGGTAACAGATTTAACGACCATAATTAAGAACCATACTTAACCGTGAAGCTACCAGCATTAACTACCAGAACTAAAAATCCTATTAAATCTGCCAACAAACTATACATACTATACATTTAACCTCCCCTTAAATGTAGCTATGGGTTCACCATACCAATGTTAACCACCAAGAAATTGAACCTAGTTCCATCAAATGCTTTGGACAATGTGTCACCACATTATTATTTGTATGAATCTTTTCACTCAGATAAGACCCTTCTCATAATGAATTCCTTATAAAGTGATGCCTAATCTCTATGTGTTTGGTCTTAGAATGATAGACTGGTTCTTAACAATACATATAGTGCTTTCATTATCAATGTTGATTGTGGTGTTCATGAAGTTTAACCCATAATCCAACATCCGATTTTGGATCCAGCACTTGTCCACAACAATTTGCGTAGCTTACATATTCAAACTTCAACAGGAGGTAGCCACAATTATCTCGCTCTTGCATTGCCAAGAAATCAATCTTCTTCCAAGAAATTGACAACCTCCTCGCTAGGATTTCCGTCCATACTAGCCCCAAAGATAATCACTATCGAAAAGCTTCCGGTCAAAAGATGACTCTCTAGGATATCATAAGCCCAAATTGAGTTCGCTTTAAGATATCTCGAAAATCCTCTTCACAAAGATGAAGATGTGAAGTCTTGGAGTAACTCAAAACAAGAACAAACAAACACAACATACATAATATCGGGCCTAGAGGTCGTTAGATACATCAAGGATCCAATCATGGATCTCGTATAACTGACATCCACATCAAGAACTCCGCTCATCTTTTGTCGCTGGCACCTTGGTCTCCATGGGTGTGACAACAGATTTCACATTTACCAGATCAAACTTCTTCAACATATCAGCAACATACTTGTCCTGATAAATGAATAGCCCATCTGACTTCTGTTTGACCTGTAGTCCTAGAAAGAAGGTGAACTCTCCCATAAAGCTCATCCGAATCGATTTTCATCAAAGCCTCAAAATCTTCACACCAAGATCTTCTTGTAGAGCCAAAATGATATCATCAACATACAAATTGCACAAGCATGATATCCTTCCTATCCTTTTAATGAATATGGTCTTATCAATTGTGCCCTTCCGTAGCCATTCTCGCCGAGGAAGGTGGAGAGTAGCATACCAAGCTCTGGGAGCTTGATGAAGTTCATACAATGCTTGATGACTTTATAAACCCTCATAGGATGAGTCGGATCAACAAAACCGTGAGGTTGAGCAACATAAACCTCCTCATCAATAGTACCATATAGAAATGCACTCTTAACATCCATTTGATAGACTATAAACCCCATATATGATGCATAGGCCAAAAATAACTCGATGGCTTCAATTCTAGCCATGTGAGCAAAAACCTCATCATAGTCTATCCTTCCTCCTCTGCTCTATACCCTTGGGCCACCAATCTAGCCTTATTTATAACAACCACACCTCTTCCATCATTTTTATTTCTGAAAACCCACTTTGTACCTATTACCTTAGCCCCATTAGGTAGATCTACAAGAACCCATACCTTCTGCAATTCAAATTGCAATAACTCCTCTTGCATGGCTTCTATCCAACTTTCATCAGTTAAGGCTTTAGCAATAGTTAAGGGTTCCTCCTGAGATAAGAAGCAAGCAAACAGACAATGTTGATAATCTTTGTGGTTGTTTATTTGCTGCTTCTGAATATGACCAATTAGTGCATGAGTTTCAGAAAATTTTTGAACTTTACTCCTTGTCTGAACAACTGATGTAGGATCACCAATTATATTAGCTTTAGGATGATCTTTGTGAATCCTAAGGGTAGGAGTGGGAGTGACAGTAATTTCGAGAGACAAATTATTGAAGTCAATTACCACACCAATTTCATCATAAGAAGCTTCCTCAAAGATTCCGTCAGCAGGTTGATCATAAACATTTAGTTCTGGCATTGCTGATTAATAGCAATCATCATCAACATTGCCAGACTTAGCATTCATATACCCAGAATTAATTTTAGCTTGGCCAGGCTTAACATGACCAGTATTAACTCTAAACATATTACCAATATTAAAATTTTGCCTACCAGTACTAACTTATACACCAGTACCCACCCTTGGTCTAATGAATTAATATAAGTACTACCAAGAATCTGCACCGGTCTAGTAACAAACTTATTAGCATGGTTAATCCTGTTCACATTATTCCACACCGGTTTAATGTAAATATTTTCGGTGTGTACAACCGCTTTCTTTCTTAACTCACCTCCCTAATCATTCTTTTCTCATGATAGTCACAGTCTCTAATCAAATGACTTAGGCTTCCACATACAAAACAACTCTTTTTAGTGTAAGAGTATCCATCCCCAAACTCTCTCTGCATTAACCCATTCCAGTCTTTTCTGTCAATCTTAAGTGTCTCAATTTTAGTTTGTTGCCTAGGAGTTTGGACACAACTAGGTTTAACTGTTTCTGATTTAGACACAAAAATGACAGGCTCAGTTTGTCTTGGCACAAAAGTCTCACTATTTAAAACTGGTTTAGATATCCTTATGGGTTCAGACTTAAGTTCTAGATAACATTCAGAGATACTTCTAGTGGGTCCTTCACTGTCATTAGATTGACAGGAAGAGTACTCACTGGTCTTATCTTCTAAGGCACTGCTTTCAGAACTTTTCTCACATAATCCTTTACTGTCATTGGATTGACAGTTAGTAAATTCAATGGAGTAGTCTTGAGAAGCAAGAGTCTCAGGGTTCTTCCATTTGCTATAATCAAATAAGGACTCATCATATTTTTTTTCAGGTTTAGGAGTATAATCATCATTAATTGGTGGTGGAACTCTCTTGTTGTTGTCAGTTTTAGCAAATCTATGATATATAGGTTTACCTTCAAAGTCACTTTTTGAATTAACAAAAACATTTTCCATCACCTCTTCCTCATATCCTAAAACCTCCTTATCTGATTTTATCCCATACCTCAAACCAATTTTACTTGTTGAGCTCATTCCTGAATTTACTAGTTTACATAGATTTTTATTACTATTTTGCCATGAGTCAACTATCTTTTGCAACTCTTCTTTATCTTTAACTGCCTTCATTCCAATTCTTCTATAATTTCTAAGCTTCTCATCTTTTTCAAATATTTCATTACCTTGGAAAGTAAGCTTTTCATTAAGGTTGCATTCTATTTTTGAAGAGTATTTACTTGTTTTTCTAATGTTTTAACAACACTTTCATAAGCAAGTAATTTAACTTATTGATCACCCATTTGACCCATCTGTTCATCACAAAGAGATTGCAATTTATTGTATGAATCGATTGCAAATTTTGAGCATAAAGTTACCTCATCACTGGAGCTTATGGCCATGAGCATGATTGACCTTTGTCCCCTCAAGAGGATGCTCTCCCAGCTAATCACACCACCAAAGTTAGCAAATTATCCACTCTTGTCTTCCTTCTCAACATGCCTAGAATAGAAGAACCTTTTCTTTTCTTCATTTTCCTCCTTTATGTGCATTCCTTAGCAAAGCGACCCTTTCTTGACACCAGAGCACTTCACTTTGACTTGTCAAATCCCTTTGTCTCTTCCAATCAAAACGCACTTGCCTACCAGTCTTCTTGAAGAATTTCTTCATCCTTAAGGTAATCATTGCACACTGCCAGTTGATATCCATTTCCTCCATCTCTTCATCTTCAATCTGATCCAAGTCTTCATTTAGAATGTTTTCAGATTGATTAGAAAATAGTGAGTAGATGATCTTATCAGCAAAATCAGCAGCTTCATCCTTTTCCTTTATGCCAGAAGAAACTGTATAGCTACCAGAACTAAAACCACTACCAGACTTAACTCTGGTTTTAGTGTTCTTGCCTTGAGAGATAAAAGCAACATTGTTGTCACTTGAAGAAGCTCTTGAATTCCCCTTGATGTCTTGTTCATAAACTCTAAGATTATTATACAAGTCATCTATTGACAGAGTGTCAATATCTTCCTTAGTTCTCATGATCATTGCTAGAATTGACCATTCATTGGGCAATGATCTGAGAAACTTCATATTTGCATCTTCATTAGACACTTCAGATCCATGTGCTTCTAACTGTGATAGGAGTTGTTGAATATGTCATAGCCTTTCTCCGTGCCTTCGTAATCGCTAATGGTAAATGCTTCAAACTTGTTTATAAACGTTTTTGCATCTTCTTGAGTTAGCGTTTCCAAATCGTTCTAATAGCCTCCCATATCTCCTTAGCATCATCCATACTGTGGAACCTTCTCGAGATATTCCTTTGGTATAGCCATCAATAAGAGAGTTCTTGTCTTTCTTTCTTTCTCTACAACAAGTATATCTCGCAATGTAGATTGGTGGAAGAATCCGACTATGCCATCTTTACCTTTGGAAGTTCTCTTCTTTGAATTCCCATTCTGGATCACTTTCCAGACCTCATTATCTACATATTCCAGATAATGTTCCATCTCCATGGCCCAGATGTCGTACTATTCCTTTTTCAGAATAGGAAGTTTGAGGTTAGAGATAGTTGTTGTTGCAGGAAGTTGTTGTTGTTGTTTCTGTTGTTGTTTCTTAGATCCTGCTTCTGATGCTTCAGTTTCATGGTCAGTGGCCTCTTCATCACTAAGATGATTTGAGAAGTCATCATGATGAGACATTCTTAAGGATTTTTAAGTGAGATGAGATGAGTGTTATTGGTGAGTTTTGTTTCTTCAATTCAGAGTCCTTCAACAGGCTCTGATACCACTTGTAGGTCCAAAAGTTTATGGATCTAAGTAGCCTTGAATGACTAATAGTAAACTTGAATAAATCCAAATTACTATATGAAGAACTCTTTGCAAAAGCTTAATGTGTTAATGCGGAATCTTAACACACAAAGTATGAAGAACACAAAAATAACTAACTTCGTATTTTCTATTAATTTGCTCAAAGGCTAATGCTTACGACTGTACCTTAACCTAACACCTTAGGAATCCTTTTATACACCAAGGAAACCCTAATTGACTAACAAACTTGTAGAAGGTAAAGATATCTTCCCAAGATATCTCTACACATACATATCTATTCTAATATAACTCTAACAAACTATTCTGCTTTTAGACATAAATGACTTAACTATCGACTATTTGTTCCGCGGCACTTAACATCATTAGTAACGCGCACTTAACTATCAACAGACTTAATTCGGTCTACCGACTTAACTACTAAAGCTACCGTAATTAACGATAAATGCACTTAAACATACTTAAATATGTTTTATAAAATATAATTCCCAATGATTAAATGAATGTTATAAGTATACCCGAGTAACATAATTTGGATGCCCGAGAAATTTCGATCGGATGCCGGTGAAAATCACCTGGGAAGCCCGTGGAATAACCATGAAGTTGCTCGAGCATATGTTCTGATGCCCAAAAATGGATGCCCTAATAGTAATTTTTAAGGATGCCCTAACACCTACTGATGCACGACCCACGTGGTCGGATGCCCTTAGAATAACCTAAGGACTCTCATTGATGCAAGATCAAAAAAAAAGAAAAAAAAAGCAAAGTATGCATGCACGCATAAAAAGAAAGAACACACATACACCATAGTAATAATGCTAATAATCAGAACCCTATCAAAATACAAACCATGAAAGATAATGTTAATTATTACAAGAACCGCAGTCAGAATTGTTGTTTAAAGTACAGACTATCGAGAGAATAAAGTTCAAGTTTAAACATTAGTTGTTGGAGTGTCTTCATCGAGAGCATGTGCAGTAGAAGCATCAGTTGTGGCAGGACGAACGGAGGGACCAACCACCTCTCGAGGAGCAGGATCGTCCGAATGCATATTGTTTAAATCTCTCAAGGGAAGACGATATGAATCAGCTAACTTCCATATGTAGGGGTACTCAACTTTAAAAATCTTGTTGTACTCCGGCTTCCATAGCTGGGGAGCTTCCCTGTTAACATTAGCAATATGCTTCAATGCTTCGTCCAGCTCCTCCTCGGGCCCCGCTTATACTAGCCCCTGGCCACAAATCCCGCCTCGATAAGTTGTCAGATAATTGGCCAGATTTTTCTTATATTCCACGCTGTCTAGCAGACGACGAACAGCCGTAGGAAGAAGAGATCGAAAAACATTTTGCTTAATTACCTCGGCTTGAGCAACCTCCGCAGCCAACTTGTCTTTTTCCTTTTGCATAGATTCCAAAGAGTGATTCTTGGTATTAAGTTCACCCTCCAGCTTCCTAATCCGTTCGACCTGCGCCGAGGAGGCTTCCCTCCATTCATTTTTCTCCCGGGTCAACCGATCGACCTCATCTTTCAAGCTATTTTCCCTGTTAACACTAGCTTCATGGTCAACTTCTAGCTTTTTAAGCTTCTCCAGCAACCTCTCCCGATCTACTTCTATAGCCTCCAGCCTTTCAGATGTCCCTCGACAACCCTCATGAACCTGCGACAACTGTCTATATTATGAATTAACAGCCTTAAACTGCCTCAGAAGTTCACCTTGAGTCACGACGCTAAAGCCAAATTCCTCAGATGCCCCAAGGCAGTGAGCCGACATTGCTCACTCATCGAGCTTCGCTCACTTTGGGGTGGCTGATTGTCAATTAATTCTCTACATGACCGGAAGGAATCGATACGAACATGTTCTCGTAAGGACCACCTAGGAACAAAGATGTTCGTTGCTTCATCTGCACGCAAAAGAAGAAAAAAGAAGGACGTAAGTATGTTAGATAAAAAGAAGTGGGAGAGAGAGATAAAGACGGACAAGGAAGACGATGCATACCGATTCTAAATTGATATTCTCAACACGCTGAACGATCGGAGGTGGGCGAATGACCGAAAACATACAGAGCAAGTCAAATGAGTAAATAATAATAGCGAAGGCAATGCCAAAAGGACGGTATATGCACTTACCATCGGAGTTGTGGGGGAGAGAATCCCTTGGATGAGACTGAACACCTTGATTGTGGCGTGGTGTAGGTGCTTGTTGGATGCTCCTATGCGCATTATCACCCATTCCTTCATCAGGAGGAATATCCCCGACACCACCCCCAGCGGCAACACCAATGTTCTCCTGCTCTGGGTTGGCTTCAGCACCACCTCCTTGGCTGTTCCCAGGACGAGCCTGGTTCAGAGGACCGACATCAAATATTGGCTCACCGGATGAGATGGTCTCC
Source organism: Chrysanthemum lavandulifolium (assembly GCA_022545495.1). Classification (NCBI taxonomy): domain Eukaryota; kingdom Viridiplantae; phylum Streptophyta; class Magnoliopsida; order Asterales; family Asteraceae; genus Chrysanthemum; species Chrysanthemum lavandulifolium. Next base: position 56,467,433 of record CM040239.1, read on the forward strand.
ACGTGTGTAGTCCGCATTTTCTTCCTTTTATTCTGCACACCCGAGGTCCCTTCTCCTCTCTTACGGGTTGCAAGGCGGGTGACATTCTCTATTTCTTTCTTTTCCCGAGCCGCTACAACCTCCGGATCCGCCTCTTCAGCCCGACGAGTTAGTGCATCCTTAGGATGAATAGCCTCTCCAAAAACCCTGCGGGTCGGTCGTCCTCTTCGGTTTGACCTGGTTGGGATCCACAGGAGGACCCTTGCTAACGACTGTCCCTTCCCAGTCGGGGAGCTCAAGATACTCTGACATATTAACAACTGCAGGAAAATGAAACAAATTCCTAAGAAAAAATAGAAAGAAATATGCCATGCCTATAATAAAACTTAGAACTAGACAGATAATTACCATGACCCTCGGCATCCTTTAGAAGAGGCTCGAAACCCGGATTCTTGAAAACCGAGGAAAGGTGACACATCCACAACAAACTCACAGTAGGTTTACGTAACGGTATAACCACTCGGCTTAATCTCACAATGTCATCCTCCGGATAGGCGGGTGGAAATTCATCTGAAATCTTTGACTCGTTATGTCTCCAGGGCATGGCATGCGAAACAAATGACCTTGATAGATCTTGAGCTCGTGGATCGTTATATATGCCTATGTAATCACAAGCACAATAAAAGACAATCTCTACTACTTATATTTATCAATGAATATAAACACAAGTAACAAATAACTAAGAACTCGTGATCCTCTATGGATCTTTATATTAACTAAAACCGAGTTTTTCAATCGGTACATAACTCATTCTAATGTGTTCCTTTTATAGACAAGGAACCCTAAACAATATCGCTAAACCGCTTCCCAAGAAACGATAAACATAAAACTAAATAAGATATACACAATCACTTCCTAATAAAGCTCATGTATATCCACACTAAATAAACTAAACACGGAATAAACACTTCCGCAGTAAACAGACTAATAACTATTATACTTCAAAGAGATTATGTCTTCTAGAATCCACTCTTCTTCAAGAGAAACACTTCTAAAGAATTTCAAGATAATCCAAACTTCACATAATTCCCAACAATCCTCCCTAAACCGAATTTGACTTGGTTAAGTTCCAGCTTGATAGATCTTTAACAAAACAGCCCAGAGGATTGTACACGAACAACAAAGAAGAAAGAATCCAAATAAGAACATCTCTATGATGAAGAAACTCAAACTCCATATCTTTGCAAAGAACAAATGACAATAGGTACATCAAAACAAATTAGTTTCATACTATTCTCATCACATCCGTGTGTTAACTCCTGTGAGAGGTGAATCATTGAAAATAATGGATTTGATGTCTCTTTACCAATAGCCATCACTACCGGAGTAGCCATATGTTTAAGTTCGTAAACTATGGTACACCGATAACCATCTCGATTTATTGGCAAACCAAAGAACCATATAAACGGATTTGAAATGTCTTTACCGTAGCCGCTTGCTCGTGACTAGTCAATTTTAGAATTGGTGAATTGATAACCAAATATGGAATGCCACCGCTTTTACCACAAGCCATATACATGGGCTAGTCAATTCTTGGATTCCAAAAGGAATAAACCATGGTGAATTGAAAACCATACAACACTCAAGAATTAAGCATGGGTGGTTGCATACCCTATGATTTTTAGCAAACCATTACAATTTATCAATGATTTGATGTGTTTTTACCAAAGTCGTACCCTTTGGACTAGCTAACTCTTTGACATACACAAGGTATATCCGTGAGTCAAGAACCAACAAAAGTATACAACAAACCCGCAAGTAAAAGTTAGATAAACCCAAAACATTTTTTTTTTTTTTTTTTTTTTTTTTTTTTTTTTTGTAACTAAGAAATAAAGAAAACAAAGATTACAAAATAGTACAATCAAGATGAACCTTTATGTGATGTGTTTATTTTTAATCAAACCAACACATTGAGAAGCATGAAGCTCATCATTGCCAACCGGATTAGAGGCACTTCCAACTTCGCCTCAAAGAACTGCTCCATAAAAGTAACCGATAAAGGATAGAGCTTATCCGATAGCATACACAAAATCATACCACATGTGGTCCGAACCACATGAACACAAGGCGAGGATAAAATCTCCAACTCTCAATCTCCCACTTATGTGAATTCTTCCAAATAGAATACCCTTTACCATCAAGATCGAGAATCAAACAAAACCAAGATCACCCAACAAATATAAACCGTAACCCGTTGGTGGATGAAAATTATAATATCGAATGACATGTTCATACAAAGATCTTCAAATCATGTCTAGTCACCAAATGAAGAATGTCCTTCAAGAAGTTGAACTCAATAGCAAGATCATCCAATGATAAATAGTGTTAAGCTTCCCAATTTCCAATTAACCAATACCACATGAGTTCCTTCAGAAAACTTCAACAGTCCAACTTCAATAAAGGTAGATTCATCACCTTGAGATCTAAATAAGGAGTCTTTGAAGAATGTTTCCAGCCAGTCCGATGTAACTCCTTAAGGAATTAAATTTCCTTTAACCAAACTTTTCCGCCTCCTACCAACAATTGTATCTCAGATCGCTTTAGAGCATCATCCCGACCCAATGAGTTACCCAAATCCACACTTGGCAACGCTCGAAGAAACCAAAGAAGATTCAAGAAACAACCACATCGTAAGAAGGAGTAGCTTCGTGGTTGTTTCGGTAACAACCGGAGAGATCACCGAGGCAAAACATCATCAAAATTATCCACTATCTCAACTGCTTTATGTCTCTTTGCTTTAGGAACATCGACATTGAAGCAATTCTTTCCAATTGAGAAGAAGAAGTAGAACCGTAGGAGGAGAACTTCATAATCATATTATATCGTCTAATCAAAGCATCATCGACAAAGCACCGATTTGCTTCATTGACATACCGTAATTATAAATAGCGTAATTCTTCACAACTCGCCTCATATGATTCCTCTTCCGAGCAATAGTCATTGGTTTTTCTTTTGGCTTTATGTCTTTGAGCAATAAGAGCTCTCCTCTTGCACCGCTTCTTGCTTCCTTTGATTACCAAGAGCCACCATTTGATCCACAAAATTCTCATTATCAAAAGATGCTCCTAATATAAGTTTTGCAAGATTTGGATCGATGCACCTTGAGTAGTATAAGCATCCCATTGATCATCGCGATCTTAGGAAGTAATGCATCAAGCTCTAATTTTCTTTCAGAGACAAATTAGAATCGATCGATCTTGAAGAAATTTAGCAACAACACGACTCTTCCGATATTCTCATAATCAAGAAACATTTAGCTTGAGCTTGTTTTTCTTCAAAGCTAGCTACTGACCGAACCAATCATATCATCAATCACATCTTCCTTTCCTTTGTCAAGATTTCTCAAGAGAACCAATTTGAGCTTCGTAAGGAACAATCAAACCAACATCGAAGAAACATGTTGAGACAATTCCTCAACAGTGTAGAGAAAACTTCGAGGAAGAATTCAACTTATACATTCTCCCAAATATAAAACTTCATCATCATCTCATCAAGGTGAAACATTTGGTTGTTCTTGTATAGATGAGGTTTGACCATGATCAAGCAACCTCCTCAACTAGAACATCGCAGATGCATCAACAACTTTTGGCTCCTTTGAAGTTTCAAAGAGATACCTTATTCAAATATTGTCTTCTTCTTTTCTAGCAAATATAATAGGCACCTTGCTCCTTGAAGATTCAAAGAATAGGAGAAGAAACATCGATGTAAGAGTCGATCACCAAGATTCCAAGGGATGCATGAAGATTTTCTTCATCCTCCTCTTCGTAAGAAACCAAACTTCTTTTACCCTCCGACTCAAGAATTCCTCCAAGTTCTCAACTTTAGTCTCCAATTCCACAATCTTATTACCAAGAATAGACTTGGTCTCGCAAGTTCTTTCTTAAGATCACCACCTCACCGCATACTTGTTCATCGTAGCATATAATGAGGTAAGTGTAATAGATCCTCATCTCGCATCAACCGATTGCTCGCTTGTAATTGGAACTTCATTTGACCGCTCAGAGTAACATTAACCCGATCAACATTAGAACATCCTTCACCAAATGGATTCCTAATAGGACTCGTGTAGGCAATCTATCAATATCAACCCGAACCTCATCAATATTAACCTCGAACCTCATCAATAGAAACTTGTGTAGGTGATTGACTAGGACATGGTCTAGGTGAAGGTATGGATGCCTCAAAGAATGCAGAAGGGCCCTCATCAACATCAACCGAAAGATTACCATCGTAGTATTGGAAGAAGGTAAAATAACAACATTAACCTCATCGCTCGCCTCATTCTCCCGAGGCAACATGGCAACTAATAAAGGAAAATGTGTCCTCAAATTTAGTTCTCATCAAGCAAATAACTTAGAAGTTAAAACACCTATGGGATAAAAAGCTTGGGTGTGGGTAGAAACATTCAATATCATCTCAAAAACCTAGGGTACATCAAAACTTGCCCTTTTTCCTAGTTATATTCTCAATCATATTATCGAAAATAAACTTAGAAAAATTATAAGTCAAACCCTTAGATAGACAAATAATACCACATCCCAATTGAGTTGAAAATCGATCCCATCCTCCGCACTTATTGCTTACACATCGAGCAACGTATGAACCAAAACCTCCACATAGGACAAAGTCGATTTTTAACCACATATCGCCCTTGTACCTTGATATCCAATCGCCTAAGCCCATCAAGTACCACCGTAGAATCGTAATGATAAACCCATTCTCATCATTCAAACGGTTGTCTTCTTATCGCTTCTTCGTCACTACATACTGCTCCATCAACTCTTGCAACAATCTCAAGATCACTTCTTTTCATAGCCGACGCCCAAAATTGAGTAACCAAGGATTCATATATAGCATTTGGAGAATGCGTTAAAGCATACCAATCTTTGATCTCTAGAAGAATGCAATCATCGGCCTATACAACTCATCTCCCGAGCGCTCCTTAAAAGCGACCTTATTATGATCATGTTTGAATTGAAGCGCCATTAGAGATTTTGAAAATTAGGTTACGATTTGCACAAATGGAAGTGTTTTGAATGAGAGTAATAAGCTTAATCACTTAAAATGGGATGAATATATGCCAAGAGAGAATAAATAGAAATTTCCCAATTTTGGTCAAAGTTGACCAATGATGACGCGACTTCTACTTTTACTCATATTCACTTTTAACTTCGTAGAAACGAAACCATTCTCAATAAGTATACCAATCAAAGTAAACAGATTAAGTATTCAAGAAGCTTCAAGAATATCTTTTACCGCTTTCACCCACTCGCATTAAATCTCATTACCACTTGAAACCGCCTATAAAACAATCCCAATGCACATATACCTCTTCATCAAAAACCCCCAAATATCATTCCAAACCCTAATTCCACCAATACTCCAAAATTAGCCATAATAAACCATGAGTACCAAACCTGAGATCATAGATCTCACAACATCATCCTCATCATCATCATCATCATCAAGTGAAGATACCAATCCATGGCTTCATTACTTTCCAAAACCATATCCACGACCAAAGAAATCACCCTTTCTCCCTTCATCAGAAGATGAAAGTGTAGTGAATCCAAGTGAATCACGATGATTCTGATGACTCCTATAAGGAGAGAACATCTTACTCCCAACCTCCAAAGACTCGGCCTCAACGAAGGCCACGAGCCAAAAATCCACCACTTCCAAAAGATAGAGAGGTGGTTCTTGGTCTTTCTCGCATCGTGTTTTGGTGCATCATCACATATCGTATAAGGGAAGAACTTAAGGAGGGTAGATGGATTGCATTTTGGTTGAAATAAATAGATGAAGCACAAAGGACACATTGTTTTCTCCATCATCATATGTGGTCATTGTCATCATCAACGTTTGCATCAATCCATCCTCTCCATTTTGATCCTTAGCATCTTCGCCATATCGGTCATGTATCTCCACCATCAAGATAGAATGAATGGGTGGTTATGCAAGACTTCACAAATGCATATCCAAAGATTTAGTGTGAAAGATGTGAGCGATCATGCATATCCAACACCGTTAGATGTTGGAATAGATGATATGTAATAGATTAGGATTAGTAGATCATGTAGATGCATTTGATGTTGTTAGTACTGTAAGTCGTAAGTCGAAACTGCTTTCTTGAATGAATGAATGATTTGCAATTTGCTTCAAGATTTCTTTTGAATGAATCATATAACTTCAAGACATCATCTTCGTGAGGAAACAAATGACTCACTTCAAGACTTTGAATTCAAGAGAAACAAGCTTAAGCTTTCTTGACCATATCCCAACCGAATGAATAACCACTCGCAAAACAAAACAAACACGTAGACATACACAAACCAACAAAGAAACACAAACTAAGATTACATTAGTCGGTTAGAGTTAGATAAAATCAAACAGATATACAAAATTACATAGCAAAATGCAAAGTTATACACAATCCTCCCCGAGGCATATGCCTCCCGAGGTTTATGCCTCCCTTAAACTTTGCGCTAAGGGTTAAGATACCGATATGGACCACAAGGTGTTGAAACCTTGGTCCATCAAAAGCCTTTGTTAACAAATCGCCACATTATCATCAAGATGAATTTTGACCACATTTATCAAATTTTTATCATATGCATCTCTTATAAAGTGGTGCCCGATTTCAATATGTTTTGTTCGATCGTGAAAACCGGATTTTTAACAATGCATATGGTACTTTGATTATCAATAAAATTGTTGTGTTCATGAAATTGTACCCATAATCCAACAACCGATTTTGAATCCAAAGAACCCGTCCACAAAGAATTTGCAAAGAAGAACGCACTCGCTTCAAGAGATGAGGTAGCCACAATAGTCTGCTTTCTTGCATTGCCAAGAAATCAATCTCTTTCCAAGGAATTGGCAACCTCCAGGTGGACCTCCTATCCAGATTAGCACCAAGATAGTCACTATCACTATATGCTTCCAACTTAAAAGGAGACTCTTTGGGTACCAAAGACCTAGAAGAGGTTGGCCTTTGAGGTACTTAAAGATCTTCTTAACAAAGATTGAGATGAGAAGTCATGGAGTAACTTGATGTCGTGAACAAACACTCACAAAGAAAAGTAATATCGTGCCTTGAAGTCGTTAAATACATCAAAGAGCCAATCATGGACCCGCATGATGAACATTCACAGTGGATCACCTTCATTGTTGGTCTTTGTCTTTGAGCTTCATAAGGTGTAGTGGCGCCCTTACACCCTCCATACCAAACTTCTTCAAGATGTCCTCACATATTTGTCCCGACCGATAAAGATACCATCGTTTCACGAACTTGAAGACCCAAAAGAAAGTCATCTCCCATGGCACTCATCCGAAACTCTCCTTCATAAGCTCCTCAAACTCCCCGCACCAAGCTTCCTTTGTGGATCCAAAATAATGTCATCCACATACACTTGCACAAGAATAATGTCATGGAATTCTTCTTAAGGAAAAGAGTCTTATCAATTGCACCTCTTCTATAACCATGCTTCGAAGAAATGTAGAGAGCCTAGCATACCGTGCTCGGGTGCCCGATGTAGTCCATGAGAGCTTTGACTACCTTATAAACATGATTGGGATGATCCGATCTTCAAACCTTTAGGTTGAGTGACATACACCTCCTCTTCAATTTCACCATACAAGAAGGCTCCTTTAACATCCATTTGATAGACCATAAACCCATATAGGATGCATAAGCTAGAAAATCTGTATGGCCTCAACTCTTGCCACAGTGCAAACACTTCATCATAATCTATCCTCCTCTTGTCTATACCCCTGCAACTAATCGCTTTGTTTTTAATGACAACACCTCGAGCATCTCTTATTCTTCGTAATCCATTTAGTCCCAATAGCATACTTACCATCGTGTAGTGGTACCAATATCCAAACCTCGCCGATTTTGAAATTGTTGCATCTCATCCTCGCATTGCTTCAAGCCAACTTGAGTCTTCAAGAGCCCGAGTAACACCGGTTGGTTCCACTTGTGAGAGAAAACAAGCAAACAAACAATGTTCATAGTCCGTGTGATTGTCTCTCTCACGATTTGAGACATAAGAGATAAAAGCCACCGACCATATTTAGAACGCGCCACAAGACTCTTGTTCTAACAGTGCATTAGGATCACCAATAATATTAGACCGTGGATGAACATTGTTGATCCTTGTAGTAGTAGTGGTGTTGACATCAATGGAGGAATCAAGATTAGTCATGAGGTTCAAAGTCAAGATCATAGGAAGGTGTGTTGAAGATTCCCGCTTAGGTTGATGATGACCAAGATCTCAAGGTTTTGGAAACCTTGTATAAGGTTCTCCAAGGTCTCGTTGACACTCTAGTAGAAATAGGAGTAGAGTCAACATGTCTTTCAAATTTAATTGGAGAGGTGAGGAGAAATGAATCACTTTCAAGAGAATTGACGCTTCCACCGATTGCTTCACTTGTACTATCTTCAACATTCCTCTCGCCTTCTAAATTGGTCGATACTCTTGTTTCTTCACCGCAAGGTCCTCAAAGATAATGGAATTCATCTTCACCCACATCAAGATAATCTTTAGAAGTGTCACCTACAAAATTGTTAGGGAGAAGGAAGGCACTACAATGGGTTGTTCATCATCTTCGCACCCACCGCCGAATGAGCATCCAAAGTTCCCGCACTAGTAGTTGGAGATGCTTGAGAATCAGATTTTGATTAGCCATATGTCTAGAATAACCCAAGTAATCAACAAGTAATCAAGGTCAAATGACCAAACATGACCCCGCCCTTGAACATTAGGCTTGTCTTCTAGATACCTCGATTCAATGTCTCCTCAATCTTCTTAGCGATACATTGTAAACCCCGATGCCTTACTATGAGCGTAATACCCCACAATGTAACCATCATCGCCTTTCTCATCAAATTTGCCCAACGGATCACTTGTATTCAAAATTGTCACTTGACACCAAACGGTTTAAGGTAATGAATAATGTGAACTTTCCCAAAAGAAGTTCATATGGTGTTTTAAGGTGTGGTCTAGTAATGGACACTCTATTTAGTACATAACAAGTCGTACTAACAAATTTCAAATTCAAAACATGGTTGAAGTTTAGAGTCTCGCTAGCATTGATCTTGCACCTCTATTAAGGTCCTATTTTTCTTTCTCGCCACCCCATTTTGTTGAGGGGTTCTTGGAGTGCTATAGTCCCTTTTATGCCTTTTGACCTACAGAGTTCTATTAGTATAGCATTCTTGAACTCGTCCCATTATCACACCTAATTCCTTTCACCTTTTGTTCAACTGATTTTCAATAAGGGTAACAAAGTCTTTCAACACACCGATGTTTCATCTTTGGTCCTTAGAAAGAATACCCAACAAAATTTGCTATATCCATCGCTGATCACCGACAAAAATATTTATGATCAATGCTTCTCACTTGAGTTGGACCAAACAGATCCATATGAAGCACCAAGAGGTTCGTAATAATGCTTATCACCGTAATAGAACACCTTTGTATGAGGCTCTGGTCGCTTTCCTTTGTTGCATGCAACACGCTTATGATCATTGGTGAAAACTTTGGAAGGAAGACCTTGAACAAGACCCGCTTTAGAGAGTCGATTTATGGTCTTGAAGTTGACATGGGCCATCCTTCGTGCCATTTGGTGGACTCATCCACGGATGCTTTAGCCACCAAACATGTTAAGTCACCGGGTTTGACATTAGTTAAGTTGAATGTATAAAGATTGTGACTACGAGGAACTTTCAAGAGAATTGAAGTTTCTTCCGGGAGTTTGAAGTCTTTAGATAGCACAAGACATTCATCCTCCGTGAAGAGTACTTTGTTCTTGGTGTCACAGATTTGTGAGATCGAAACAAATTGAAGTGTTGAAGTTCCTTGACATAATATACATTCTCAAAGTCCAAATTGAGGTGTTTTGATGGTCCCTTTCCCAAGAATTCGCCATCACTTCCTCCAAAGGTTACATTGCCTCCTCCTTCAATGGGTACAAAGTTATGCATCATATCCCTGCTTCCGACATACTTCTAGAACAACCACTATCAACAATTCCAACATCTTTATGCTTAAGGGATGATCCTACAACAACAACAAAAATATACGTAAAATTAGTACACTATGGAGGCTCAAGTCATTGCCGACTTGAACCTCGCCTTGTGGATCATATGAGTTATGCCATGTAGAAGTATAAGATCCACTATTGTTCTTGGGTTTCCATTGAAACTTAGGTCCCTGCTTATTCCAAGAACAACTCACGAGGTCTTGACAAAGAAGATCCCAAGACCTTTCCCATCACCATAGGGTTAACATATCTAGGCCAAAACCATTTTTAAAATATTCACCGTTGGTTGAACATATGGTTTTACAACCGGTTTCTCCAAGAAAAGGAGTATTGATATAAGTTGCTTGTGGAACATAAGGTGGTATATCATTAACATTGGTCCACATTGGTCTAGATTTCCTAGAATCACCACACCTATTCATTCTTTGCTCATGATAATCACAATCCTTAATTAAATGAAATTTACTTCCACACACAAAACATTTCTTCCGATTAGAAGATTTATTCAAACCAAAAGATGTATTATTACAAGCGTAAGTATTCAAACCAAAACCATGAAAAGAATTGTTTTAACAAGACTATTATGCAAAGAATTAAAATGCAAGTCTTCGAGGCAACTGCCTTGAAGTGGATTCCTTGGCAAAGAACTCGACATGCTTATTGGTAGTCTTGGGTGCAGTGGGTGAAGACTGGGAAGGTCGACTTGTCATTTGAATCACACTCAGAGACCCTTGCTTGGAGGACTTGTCATCATAACACAAGAGACAAAGTCATTAGAAGAAGTATCGTGGTCCGCAAGTCCTTGACTTTTGCCATACGATGGTGTGATCCATCAAAGTCATTAGGAATGGAAAGGTCAATGGGCATGTGCTCACCTCTAATAGGTCCACGACAAGATGTAGGTCACCTTCTTTCACAAAATTAGCTAGGCTCACGATGTAGATTTACGTGTGTCATCCCTAGCTTCTAAGCCAACATATTTCTTAAAACCTAAAGCCACCAGAGAATTCAAGCTTGACTACTATAAATAAAACCACCTAACTTATTTCCATTCATTATCCATTCTTTATGCCTAGCAATTTCCTCATTAAGTTTCTCCTTAAGCTCTAGATTTTCCGACTCAACATCCGCTTTAACTTCTCGCACCATTTTAGCTCATTTTAGCACATTCGAGATCCCTTTCTAAAACACCTATTTTCTCATCATAAGCTATTTGATTCTTCCGAAACCAAACCTTTGTCTTTCTAGTGTTTTTAAAGCCTGCTTATAAGCTTCAACTTCCACATAGCATTCATTATATTTAGGTTCCAAAATATCATAAGCTTTTTTGAGTGTATTATAACGCTCACTACAACCAAACAAACAGCTTTGTACCGAGAGATGCCCATCAAGGCAATCTGATCATGCCTATCCTCCTCAAGTACAACTTGCAATCAACCCAACATTATCATTACCAGACCATCATTATCATCCCGCTCATGTTGCTTCCAAATTCACATTGCTATCAAGAGTGACCAAAGCAATGATCCCTTTGAAGTTCCCGCCTCCTTCGACATCACGATAAGAAGAGTATCTTGTCTCATCACCGCCTTTCCTGCCTTTGCATTCTCTAGAGAAGTGACCCATCCGCTGACATGTGAAGCATTTAACCTTCCTCTTGTCAAACCTTGTCGGATCTCGCCCTTGAATCCAAACCTTCCGCCACCTTTGCGCTCAAAGTTCTTGATATCCATGGAAAGCATGGCCACCGCCACCTCGCCTTCATCTCTTCCATCTCAATCGGGTCCACCGATCAAAATCCTCATAAGCCGATCCTCGCCGAGGATCATAATCAAGAAAGAAGGATCCAAGAACATCTTCCATAATGTTACTCGATTTAGAGTGAGAACTTGATGAAGGAGCAAGATAAGATGATGATGAATATGGGCTTGGACCATAACTTGTCTTTGGAGTAGAGGCTCCAACGAATGCAAAGTGTGACTAGCGTAAGAAGATGATCTAAAAGGGCTTCTACATCATGTTCAAGAGCTTTAAGTTTGTGGTACAACTCATCAAAGGTAATCATGTCCAAACCACCTTTAGCTTTTAAAGCTATGCTTACGTAGCTGTGATGGAGGTAAAGACCTCGAAACTTAGAATTACAATCATCATTATCTCGCTTTGCCTCGCAATGATTCAACCGACTTAAAATCTTGTGAAACTTGTCATAGCCCTTGTGTATTCCTTCCTCTTCGAGATTTGAAAGTCCCAAACTGTTGTCTCAAGATGGACTTCTTCACCTCCTAGACTCCTCATTCCCACCGAACTTTGCCTTAATTGCTAACCATATATCCTTAGCATCTTGCATGAAGTGAAAATCACTCAAGTGATCCTCGTGAATAGCTTGAAGAAGAATGGTTCGACCTTGGTTTCTCTCTCGAACCGCCAAAGAACTCTTCAAAGCAGATTGGGAGGAACATTCATCATCTTACCCGTAGCATCCGTGGTAGTTCTCTTCAAACTGCTTCCTTCAAGACTATCTCCCATAGATTCCAATCAATGTTGGAGATCCAGCTCGCATCTTCATCGCCCAAAGATCATATTCCTCCCTTTAAGGTAAGGAAACTTAGCATTGCTATTAGAGAGACTTAGTTGTTGCAGATGGGTGGAGTTTTGGTTGTTGGTGATTTCAAGATCAACATCCGAACCGTGCATGATGATTTTGTTATGGTTGTATGGGTGTTTCGTAAAAACTTGTCCTTAGTATCGTAGAGACTCTCACGAGGCTCGATACCACTTGTTGAAACAAATGACCTTGATAGATCTTGAGCTCGTGGATCGTTATATATGCCTATGTAATCACAAGCACAATAAAAGACAATCTCTACTACTTATATTTATCGAATATAAACACAAGTAACAAATAACTAAGAACTCGTGATCCTCTATGGATCTTTATATTAACTAAAACCGAGTTTTTCAATCGGTACATAACTCATTCTAATGTGTTCCTTTTATAGACAAGGAACCCTAAACAATATCGCTAAACCGCTTCCCAAGAAACGATAAACATAAAACTAAATAAGATATACACAATCACTTCCTAATAAAGCTCATGTATATCCACACTAAATAAACTAAACACGGAATAAACACTTCCGCAAAAACAGACTAATAACTATTATACTTCAACAGATTATGTCTTCTGATGTAATCCACTCTTCTTCAAGAGAAACACTTCTAAGAATTTCAAAGATAATCCAAACTTCACATAATTCCCAACACCTATTGTATTAAAGGCTTACTGATCTATGCAATATGGAGCATGCTTATAATGCAAATGTTGTATGCAACTGAAAGTATGCAAGTCTCCAATAATGCTTACTGATCTATGCAATATGGATCATGTTTGCAAGTCTCAAATTATGCATCTTCAAGTTTCCAATTGCCTACTGTCGTATGCAACTACAACTATGATATTCCCCTATTAAGTGTCATATGTATATGATATATAAAAGCTTAATAGTGATGGTTATCTATTACTGTATTGTTAACTAAAGTGTACAAATATGGTACAATGGTTAAACAAATCTAATGAAGACACTATTAAGTTAATATTTCATACAAAAATATGCTTTGATAAAATGAAAGACTTTGTAAACAATACATAAACTGAACCAAGAACATAATTCTTCAATTCTCATATAAAATACACTGTGATATACATATGACAACAGTAATATGGTTGGAGTACATCAAACCAACATTTGAGATAAAACACTACTTATAAGATTGGAACAACATCTTTACACAAGCTTAAAGACCTTAAAAATGTATAATACTCATGAGTTGAGATACACATTCAACCATACATATACAATACAAAATACAGTAAGCAAAAATTATCAACAAAGTTTTATACTTTGCCTTTTATAAGCACCTTCACCTTAGACAAAATCCCACATCAAAATTTAAGCCAATTTGAGACTTATTTCAAACTGCAATCAACACCTAACTTGGGTGCACTAAACTCATTAACAACCCATTTTGCTTGCAACAAACAAATAAGTCCTAAACTATTGTTAATCTAAACGCCCACTGATTTTACAAGGATCCTCCTAATTTTTCATACTAACACACCACAAAATTACTACATACCTTCTTCATCATCGGAACGGTTTGACTCCATGTGAAGTGCATCTTCAACTTGTTGGTTGTTGTAGTCACTTCTGGTGCGAGCTCTCTTGTTCATCCTTGACGGCATCATCTAAAAATAAAAGATTCATTCTTTAAACCATACAGATCTTCTTATTGCCATTATTTGATTAATAAGATTGAATATATAACCAAAAGTTTAGCATATACTTATCATCTGCTCATTTCTATCAATTAATTACAAAAATCGTGGAGAATCATATCACAATTAATAAGAAAAAAAACTAGGGTTTCAATGTTAAAAAAATTATGATAAGCATAGGTATCCATCAAGTTTATGGTACACACACATGGTTTAATCATATAAATAATTGTTATATAGTTAGTAAAAGAATGCAAAAAGCGGATCTTACCTTGTTTTGTAATAGCGGTTTTGGTGATTGTAACTGTGTCGATATAATAGGATGAGAATAGGGATCTGATATAAATGGTGAGAAGGGAAGAGTTGGGTTTTGATTTGGGCTTAACTAGAGGCGGGATTTACATAAAATAAAAAAATGGTGGGAAAAGAGGGAGGGAAAGTGGAAAATATATTTTGTTTCACCAAAATAATTTTGTTTATAGATATTTAACTTTTGTAAAATATGAATGGTATATTAATCAAATTTTTAATAATTATAAGATTATAATATTAAGTTTGAGATTAATAATGAGTAATTTAATATAAATTATAAATTTCATGTGACGTTTTCTTCATTAGATAGATTTAAGACGTAATCAAGTCAATTACAATACAAATTTTAACGTAATGTGATTTACGTTAAAGTGTTATGGTGCATAACATTATGGTCAACTAATCTACGCAAAATTGAGTTTAGATTGTTACACAAACTCAAATCGCGTAAAGATTTTTCATTCGGAAAAGTTTGTGTAGTCGTTATATGTTTGTATTCCCCAAACGTAGTACATACCAATGTTTTGAAAACTGAGTTTTTAATCGACTTGGTCTTGTCATCGGTTCAAAAGGTTCGACCGCCAGGACAACCCGGTTTTCTATTTAAAAAAAAGTAATTTTTTTCAACCGGGTCAACCCGATTTTCTATTAAAAAATTAAAAAAGCTAAACCCGGATGGGTTATGAGCAAAGGGTTGACCCGGGTCACTTAAAACCCGGCGGATCTAACCGATTAACCTATTTTTAGAGACCCATTTTTTTACCCTTTTTTTTGCCAAAATCGGTTAACCCGGGTTTCAAAAGATTGGTATGAACTTTAGTTAACTATGAAACTCAGTGATCAAACTGAGATTTCAATTTCATGCTTCAGGTTGAGTTCAATGAGTCAAATGACACTATCAACCTAATTGGTTCTAGAATCTAGAGTGGTGTAGGTTTTAGGATACCGTTAAAAACCAGTACCACAATGTTAACATAAATCTACCTAATACTTTTGACTTTTGTAAGATACGATAATAACTATATAAAATATGTTAGAATTCATATACATTTAGCGTCTTCTATGGTCAATAGTACACCGACGAACTATTATTCGATAAATTTTTTGATAATAAGACTAAAATATCAAGTGTCATATCAAGTTTCTTTTAATAATAAGATACATGTAAATAAGTGTCCCAATAAATTATTTACTACGACATGTATACTAAATGTCCTATTAAGATTATTTATTATACGACCAAATCATATAAGTGTCCTTTAAAATCGAATCTAATAGGACGCATATACCTGTGTCATATTAGATTATATATAATATGACCTTTACAGCTTAGAGTCCTTTAAAACTTAAGATAATAGGACCTAAATAGCAAGTGTCGTATTAGGTTATATCATAACGAGACTCAAATGAGTAAGTGTCCTATAAATCTCATCTAATAAGACCAATACATGAAATGTCCTATTAGGTTCCATTATAATAGGACTCTTATATTGGCGCGTCATATTAGATATGCTTTTAGGACGCCGCTTAGAAAAGCGTCGCAGAAAAAGGTCCTAAAAGGCCCCAATTTTTGTAGTGTGAGCTTTTTTACCCGTTCGGTTTTCAAAGGAAAACCAGTGCCCCTGTTTGCACAATCGGTAGAACGCCCGAAATAACGAGACCCTAGGTTGAATATCTAAACTATAACACCTAATCTCAAAAAGGGTCACACGGTTTAAACCCAGCGGAACCAGCTGGGAGAAATGGACCCTAAAATGCTTTATAACAGCCAGCATGAAAGAGGAAAAAGGAATCCTAACACCACCAGTATCCAATTGCTAGGATAAATTCTATCTTATCCTCCTTAGTTTATCCATGGTCATGTCATCCGGAGGTAGTCGAGGCGTAATCGGTTGGAATTCAATTCGTAATTATGTTGTGTAATTGATTGTTTTAACTTAGAAGTCTACATATGCATATCAAACTTTGGTACTACCGAAGGTTGGTCTTGGGTCTCAGCCATGTTCTCCGGCTGTCGGACGGTCTCATTTTCTGTGAGTGGAGTGTTTGTTTTCCCGGTTCTATTTTCGGCCATTACTAAAAGATGCCGAAGGAAATTGTACAAATAAGTACAGAAGAAGAACGAAACAAACCTTGGAAAATGTGAAGGAAAGACGTCCGGCTATGAAAAGGCAGCCGTGTGTGTGTAAAATGTGAAAAGCAAATGAGGTAAAAAGTGAATATATATACTGAGATAACCCTAGCTGACTGTCAAAACATCCCATCAGTCAGTAAAAATATGACTAGGCATCATCTGAGCCGCCCCGCCCTTCAGATCGCCAAAAAGATAATATTGACAAGGCCCAACAAGATGTCCAAGCCCATCGGGCCAACCCAAGCTTTGCAGGCTTAGCCTTCACAGGCTCAATGACCGGAGAAAGTTGAACAATGTTGATGAGACGAATGTTTCTAGTATTACATTACCAATTTCCATCCGGTAATACAATATTGGGGGACATGTTGGCGTATGTGTCCGGGACGCTTTGGTCCGGAGGACGCAACGTCCGCCGGTACATCCTTTTACCCGTTGGCTATTATCCAAAGCGTATAACCATGTCGGTGCCGCCTCCCGATTTTTCAAGATTTCACCACCACATGGCCTGACACCTACTGAGTAGGGTGGCCATAGGCCTGCCGCGCCTAGACTCAGGTTTCAAGGGTTGGGGTAGTATAAATACCCCAACACATTTAATGTTTGCATTTAAGATTCATACACCTACTCTCATATTTATTACTGCATTTATTCCTTATCCTCCGCTTATTCTCACGCCGGAGCTTGGTCTCGGGACAACACCCGAGGCGAGGCTAACGCGTGTTGCTCGTTGTGCAGGAAGGACTTATTTCTTTCCTCCGGATAAGAGAGCAAAGGACTGGACATCCGGACAAGAGCCGGACGTAGGATTTTGTTTCAACAGTGAGTTTTTCACATATCTAAAGATTGTGGGTTCAAGTTTCATTTGGAGGTGTTTGTGAAATATGTGGTATGAGTGTGAAAAAATGTCGTTCTTAAAAAAGAAAAGACATAGTATGTGACAATTTAAGTGACATATTTTCCTAAATTTGTTTAAATGTAATTCACAATTTTTTTTCACATTTTTTACTTCTTTTAAAAGGGTGTGAACTCATGAAGACTTTCTTTTATCCTTAAAAATAAAAACCTTTTTTCTATACGTAAATCCCTTGCAGAATTCCTCTACCGTTTGGGACATTATAGTATAGTCAAACTAAACATAAGGTTTAAGGAACTAGCTATTGTGCCGTTAGATTTATTGTAATCGATCACTTAAATAAATTGTGATGTACTTTTGGATACAAACAATAATGCTTCAAGTCTTCAACTACATTTCTTTTGTCTTACATGCTTTTATGCTAAGTTATCATGTTAATTGCTAAACAACAAAATCGATTTTTAAAAATATACTTGGCAATAAACAAGTATTATTGCTAACATGAGGAATACATAAGCCAAGTCGTTCACAATCCACTTCAATTTCTCCGTAACAAGTTATAGAACAAGACTGGAGACAAAAAGGAGACTAATAATAGTATGTATTCATGGGTTTTTGTTTCCATCTCATTGCTAATTAAGACTAGAGTGCCAAACTTAATAAAGTCATAGTGTATCGAAAATAAAATACTTGAGAAGAGTACTAAAGTCATGATTGTTTAGTATCGGTTCAACAGTAGTATGATATCAATTTCGAATCAATTCAGCTTCAAGCTATAGCATGAATTGAACTCAAATGCTCGCTAGTGATCTAAGCCTATATTTACCAAAATTTTCCTTTTTGTTACAACACAAAAAAGAAAACAGGTTTAGTTCCAACAAAAAACAAACACGTACTAAAACCACTCATGGGTGGTCTAGTGCCAAAAGAGTTTGGGACTATCAATATGATGTTCAGTTCTTGCTAGTGCCAAACAATCATGAAGTGACAACGCCAACCTTCTGGAAAAGAAAAGTTTTACCTGATTTGAGTCTGTATGACGATGAATTCAAACCCCGTGAATTAATTGACTTATTCAGCACCAAAGTTATCTTAAAAATTAAACTTTTAAAAATAAACATTTACCAAGTCATCCAATATTAGCATTTCTTTTTGCTAATAATGGTATTAATTATCTTATGAATCTGAATACTAATACCTTTCCAATACAATATACTTCATATCTAGTTCCATAGGTTTATATCGAATTTAACACACTCTGAATAAAAACTGCGATATTATAAGAGCATTCCCAACAATAACTAATATCAATAATACCGGTGCAACTTTAACATTTCACCTTAACATCCCCAAAAATACCCACAACAATAACATCCCAATAACATCAATAACATTCCCAACAATTTACAAAACAACCACTCATTTAGTATAAATGAAAAAAAAAAAAAAAATAAAATACTGAGCACCACGTTCCAATAATAACACCGAATAACGCCCATTTTGCATTAACGTTTAACCATTGGCTTTGCTCTAACCTCGAATGCAACTTAGTTTTAGAGCAACGAATCGACCATATTTTTAAAGACAATAATTTTAGATGACTAAATAAAATATCAAAATGCTAATATTACAATGACTCTAACAACAATACAATTATAAACTTGCAATATCGACTCTAAAACCATTGATCGAATTGTGTCCAAATAGGGACACCGTGTTGTAACAATCCAAACATACTAATTCACACTCCCGATCTTCAAACTCGTTAAATGCATTATTAGTAAGGGCAATCACTCACAAGAAAACATATATTGGGTTAAAACCAACCATGACCCTCGACTCAAAACATAAAGGTTGGAACCTTAAACCAAACCGTTCGACCTACACAATCCGAACGAGTGGTGATGATGCGGAAAATAGAAACATTTGACTAAGAAAATACCTAGAAAGTATAAACATCACCTCATGAGATGACCCAAGTTGAACGATTGTCCACATTCTTAGGGTGTGTTTGTTTCATGGGAATGGGAATGAGGAATGGGTTTCATTCCTTGAAAAAAGTTGTTTGTTTTGAAAGCTTGGATTTTAAAATTGGTAATCAAACCCATAAATTTGGGCATAACTCATACCGACCATGATGGTTGGGTTTTCTCTCTCGAATCATACCCATATACCCATACACACTCTAAACCAAACGCCCCTTAACACTTTAAGGATTGACCCATGACCTTCAATTCGACCATCAATCCTTGACTCTTGTTGCAAATACCTTTTGAGAAACACTATATGAAAACATCGTCTTGACCATTTTCATATTATTAACGTTCGCCCATTGACTATAAACTTGATCCTCGACTCTTGACCCATGACCCTCCTCATGCGACCAACAAATTCACTTATAGAACTTCAACCCATGTGGTCTTGTTTAAATGTAACAAGTTTCAAGGTCAAATACATAGGTGGTTCGATATTTTCGATAGAATAACAAAGAGGAATAATTTCGATTTGAATCACGACAACTCTAAAAGTGCATAACATAATGTTGAAACTCGCTTTACAAGTAAAGTCGCTTAGGTATGTGTTAATAACATACCCATAAAAATTAAGGAGAGATATGGGATTACATGGAAAACGGAATGGTGAAAAATTTATCACTCCGGTGATTTTCGACAAAAGGTAAGAGCACGAAATTGATGGCGGAGATGTTTCTCATTTCCACCCAAGCCTACAAAACATAAATTTTGAATTTTGAATCAATATTTTGGATTCCCTACACATAAAAGGATGAGCCGGTTGTACATGCTACAAAAGAGAATGAGATGTCACCATCTAACATTGGAGAAAAGGAAATGTCACCGTCTAATATTGGGGAAAAGGAAATGTGCCCATCTAACATTGGGGAAAGAGTTGAGAACATTAAACCAAGGCCATCCAATTCATATTTAAAAATTATAGTAGCATATTCTAAAACGCTTCGTCCAAACATGTCCATTGAAGAGATCGAAGGATTCCTTAAGTTTCAATCACAAAAATTATTTGATTCAATCTCAAACTAGCAACACAAAAATGTTGGGCCTAGATTCTATTGAAAGTAGAATGCATCGATTTGAAAAGCGGTTCCAATAAAAAGAAAAATATGAGGATTGTGAACCTTTTGAGCATGTTCGATTTTTTATTATTTTTTGCAAGAAATCGATGAAGGGAAAAATACCTCTCAAAACTAAGATCAACCAAAGCGCTCATGTTGCTACGTAAAGGGCATGTTAATTTGTTTGTTTATGGAGTCGTGGCTTGTCATGTGTTTTTCAAGTGGTGTTTGGTTTCGAGTACTTTAGGTTTAATATGTATTAGGTGTTGGTTCTTTATTTCAATCATGTGAGGTGGTTTTTTTCGGATGTATCTTTAGGCTTTTTAGGAGAATTCCTATGTTGCTATATGAGTTTTCTATCTCCTAACTTCTTGCTAGCTTTTAATATAAATTGTCGTTCTCTTTTTGGGAACCACCTCCAACACACCTTTAAAACCCCCTTAAACAACTGATCCTCGACACAAATCTGACCCTTGAACACATACTTAAATTCACAAACACGAAAAACTATTAAAAATTATCATAACCTGACGGAAACCACAAAACCAGCAACTTGCGACCAACAAGACACTACATGAACCATGAAAGAAACTCCTACCAACAACACTTATCACAAATGAGCAGATTTAAATCACCACTTGAACCATAACATAAAAAAGTACCTGAAAAATGAAACACCCCATCAGATCTAAAGCGCCACATACTCGCGACCGTCAAACTACCTAACACGAATCTCAACTAAACACTAGCTAACCACAAACATTAAAGAAACGTTGCAACAAATAAGATAAAGGATAATATTTTATTTACTGTGAAGAATGGCAATAGGAAGACTTTCGAACTATTTGAGAAAGCCGACGATCAAAAGTGGTGGTGGTGGAGGTTTGGGTTTAAGGATAACATTACTAGGGCAAGAAAGAGATTTTAGTAATAAATTGAGTAATCGTCCACTAACTAAAGTTCAAACCTCACATGCAACAATAATTTAGAGGCTAACTCTTCTTTTGAGGAGGCATTTGTGAGAATTAAATCCCAAGTTCGATCCTAACTCTAAATTCTTAAAAAAGCGACTTAACGTTACTTGAAATACAACACTCACATCATCTACAAAATGAATCACGAGTTAAAATTACCTTTCCAACCGACCTTTTGCATAAAACTTGGATGCAAAACTACTACAAATAAAAGTAATGACAAGAATTCGACACAATAAAACCACAAGGTCCAAAAGCATTACTCCCTTAATCCCTTTGTCTTAAAATAATTGTCTTTAACAAAAATACATATTAAAAAAAAAAAAAAAACAAAAAAAAAAAACTTAAATTATTATTGATTTTACTTTCTTACTTTTAAATGAAATTTAAATAAAAAAAACACGTTTGGTCCTTGTGTTTTACACGAATAATGAGTTTAGTCCTAAAGTCGTTTTAATTATTATTTTTGAAACTTGTTACCATTTAGATTTTAAAAGTATAGATCATCCGTGTTTATTTAGAGTTTTTTATTGATGTGGATAGTCCCTATTTCGGTTTTTTAAAAATAGGTTATGATGTAATTAAAACTAATTAATTTATTTAGCGAAATTTTATCTTTAACTAATTAATTTGTGACATTTCATAAAATGTAGAGGATAAAACTAGCAAAACAAAGCATATCCGTTTTTTTAATAACGGGCGTCACCACACACACAATACGACTTTAATAAAATAATATCATATCACGAAAATATCGTTTCTTTTCACGTTTCACATTGTACCGGTAACAACACACACTAAAACACACACACACACACACAGATCCCGTTATCTCCGCCACCGACTTCTCCTCCGTCCGATCACTCCAGTCTCCGGCACCGTCATCGGAGGTAACATCACTCTTTATACTTAACATTCTTTAATCAATTTCGTTATCTTGTTAATTGATATTAAACCCTAGGTTTTTAGGTGTAGATACTGATTGTTGACTTCAGATCTGGTTCATAGATGTTAAATGTTGTTGTGATTGATTAGAATTAGTAGAGCTTTAGTAGTTATTAGCTATTATCGATCGGTACAGTTAGTTGTTATTATTAGGCTTTGATTTTGCTGTCGTTATTGATGAAATGATGTGAATTGATTTAGTTAGGTAGGAAGGTGATCTGAGTTTCTATCGGTCGATAAACGCGTAATTGCATCAAAATGTAACGGACTTGGTATATTTTGTATATTAGAATAATAACTAGGTTTTTTGCTGTTGTGATTGATGAAATGATGAGAATTTAGTAGGTTGAACTTTGAAGTGAAAAGATTCAATTTGATTTAGTTTTAATCCATCGATAACAGTTAATTGTTCCAAATGTAATGAAACTTTGTTGTATTGTTATCGTACATGATGTAATGATTAGGTTTTGCTGTTGTGGTTAACTTATAATGTTGGGTATATAGTTGATTTGGTTATTTATGATGGTTAATTATAGTTGTAATGTGCTTTTAGCGTATTGTTATCGTATACGGTATTCTTTGTATCTTTTTCTTATTATTATCAGGTTTTGTTGTGATTGATGAGAATAAGTAGGTTGAAGGTGAAAGCTCTAGAAGCTGATTTAGTTAGGTTATAATGGTGGATAGGTAGTTTTATCGATTTATAATGGTTAATTGTACTGAATTGTAACGTCGTTCTATTAGTGAATCTGGTAGTTAAAGTAGAAGAAAAATTTGGATGAGACATATTTTTGGTCTAATTAATATTGACCATCGTAATGAATCCAATTATGTCAATAAATTTCTGATAAAAGGTCGCGAGTTGCTATTACCCTTCTACTACTTGTTCTTGATTCAAATTGTTACACTGAATGAAAATTATGAAATGTTAAAAAATCTATGTGAATTTCCTGCAACCACAATATAATAAAATTGCATTTTTGTGCGATTGTATGTAATGACGTAACATTGATTGGTAAAAGGTGAAAGTATGTTGCATTTGGTGCATTAATTTTGCATATTGTTGCATCAAAAATGTAAGTACAATGTATTTAATGACAAGAAGGTGAAAGTATGTTACATGTAGGTGAATGAATCCTTTGAACATCATCAAAAATTAGTTTTGAATTATCGTTACGCTTTAATTGTGCTTTAGATTTACACCTAGATTGAGGCATAGGGATTTCAATGATTTGGGATTATTGTTGTAAGAAGGCAAAATCAGCAACAGTAACCAGCTAAGTAGCTAATGTTTAAAATAATAAAATCTACATGTAGCATTATTTGGTGAAGTATGTTTATCATGTATAGTAAAAGTCTATTTTTTTAAAAGTTGGGTATGTTTTGGGCTTTTGGCTGGTGTGATATCAAGTGTTGTAACTATGTTGAACTTTTTTTATTGGTATTGTATTTGATGTGTAGGGTTCTGAAAATAAATTTCGATGGAGGGTGTTGGAGGTGATGCTAGTCCTGCGGCTGCGTCTTTGGATAAATGGAGACAGTTTTCGAGGCTTTTCCAGTTTTACTTGGATAAAACTACCCCACATGCAGTTTATAGATGGTCTGGCACAGCAGCTTTAGTGTTTCTGTATGTTCTGAGAGTTTATTACGTGCAAGGGTTTTACATTGTTAGCTATGGTCTCGGAATCTACATACTGAACTTGTTGATTGGGTTTCTTTCGCCACTGGTTGACCCCGAACTAGAACCTTCAGATGGTCCCCTGTTGCCTACTAAAGGGTCAGATGAATTCAAGCCTTTCATCCGTCGGCTGCCTGAGTTTAAGTTTTGGTAAGAGTTTTACCATCTCTTTTTGTGTAACCTGAAAAAAAAAAGAAAAGAGATAGTAGGGTTGGATCAGTTGGAAACCGTGTCTCAACCGAGAGGTCGGGGTTCGATCCTCACTCTCTACAAAAGGCGGAGGTCCTTTCTACCTTTGGTAGTATGATGTATCTGATTCTCACTGGCTTGATATGATTGATTTGTTGTATGCTGTATCTTTCTCACTGGTTATATATATTTCATATATCTCGGTGATGCTTGATAAGATGAGCCGTTAGTACAGTTTCATATTTCGTATTTTTGTTACTCTAGTATGCAAGCAGCTCTTACTAGCAGGTATTTAACCATTACATTGTTTTTACCTTGAAGATGTTATGGAACTCCCTGCATAGTTCTCAAAGGGTTGGAAGTAACATTCACGCCTGTTGGCTTGTTGCAATGAAATTATTAGCTTAGAAAGTTTTATTGTTGACCTTCTAGTACAATAGGTGTGCTGAAATTAGGATTTTATTGCTAAATTCTTTTATCTGGATCAAGTTGTTTTCATATTTGTAATCTGTATATCCTGGGGTTGGTATCATCTTATAGCTAAGATAGTTGGCCATTGTTTTTATGTGTATTAGGATCACTTTAGCAAATGGCAAGTTTTGTGAAGCTATTGATTCCATTCTTGTGATAAGAGTTGCACATCACAATGTATTGTAATTTTTTATTATTATTTTTTTAATAGAGATTCTGCTTGCAGAACTTATATCTAGTCGTGATGTGAGTTTTAATAAATGAGAGTTTAGTGCTTATCTCTGAACTGAAAAAGGATGATTCCAAATCAGAATTAATATTTTGTAATAGCTTTGTACTTGGGTAGAGTTATATTTCATGTTTGCATTTGAATCTGCTGAGCAGTTGATGCCATGTTCAGTACTGAAGGACATTTTAAGGTAGGCTTCTGGTTTGGCGTGGAGGTTGTGGTCGTGATTTGTACAAGCATTTCTTTGTTCTGACTTCTGGTTACTGACTTTAGATTACATTTTAAATTTGATTCTTTTGCTAAAGTTTTTCCAAAGCTGAAAAAGTAGGTAACTTGCAATTGAAAACTTTTGTTTGCATTTAAAAAGGTTTGACAAACTTTCATCTGCGGTTGTTGATCATTGCATCTAGTAATACTTATAAGTTATAAATCTAATTCTCAAACATAATCAATAGGTAGTATAGGTAATGTATTAGTAGCTGAATATAGTGCTATCAATTAGCATATAGCATATATTGTTTGTTTTGTTTAAGCTGCTGTTGTCTGTTCATCTAATGGAATGTTTCCTACTGATTATCCTAATATTTAGTAATGCTGGTTATGATTTAGAGTGAAATTTATGCATCTTAACCCTGCATATGTCCATGATTTACTCATCATCAAACCTTGTCACTTTGCATAATAACTCAGTAGCCAGAAGATATGTGGTCAAATTATGGCTTTTGACATGAGCATTCTTCTTACTTCCACACATTTATGTTTTATGCTTTCAGCACGGACTTCATTCTGTTAATTTGAAAGTAACTTTTAGTCAGCTCAGTTTCTCTCACACACTACTTTTAGACTTTGAAGTAGCCCTAGGTATTGACTTTGAGTCAGAATTGCATAAAGCGAACTCTACTGAGGAGTGTTTGAACCTAGCTAAAAGAGATGAACCAGCCTACTGTACTCACATAAGGGACACATTTTGTTACTTGTGCTACTACTAATACACATAGTAACTGTAGTTGCATCTCCAGATACTGTTGCTTAGATTCGTATAAACTCTGCTTTTCTACTACAAAATTATCCCAGGTGTCACATTATAACCCTCTTGTGAGGGGTAAATTGGTGATTTAATGCTTCTGGAATGTTATGTGAAATTTACTCCATTATCATATAATTTATGATCTGGTCTGGTCTTTATCATCCTCATCTTTTACTGTTATGCTTTCAGGTATGCCATTACAAAGGCTTTCATCATATCATTCTTGATGACCTTCTTCTCCATGTTTGATGTCCCTGTCTTTTGGCCAATACTACTTATTTACTGGTTTGTGCTATTTACCCTCACAATGAAACGCCAAATCATGCACATGATCAAGTACAGATATGTCCCCTTCAACATTGGAAAGCAGGTAAGAAATCACGCACATCAGCACTTGTTTCATTTCCCATCCCATTTTTTAAAAAAAAAGTTATTGTTAGTTATGTGTTCTCTACACTGACAACAGCTGTTTATTGAGAGTGTGGAATTTCCGACACAACACCAAATACAACACGAAAACAAAAGGGCATGATTGGTTCTTAACGAATCAACTGGTCTGACCTGTTTATATTTTGTTTTAAAAATATTGTAAAATCAAATACAACTCGCTAACCCGTTTATGACACAAATGGTACTTTTTACAAGGGTAACCCACTAAGCCATATATAACCCATTTATAGCACAATTGTTTGACCCGTGTAGTTCAACAAGTCTAGCATGTTTGAGTTGGGTGATACAAGCCCGCCAACCCAATTGAACCGTTATTTATCGTTTCTTGACTATTGCTTTGTTGTGCAAACAGAAATACGGTGGGAAGAAATCTTCAGCTAGTAGCAGCAGTGGTTCACGTGCAGACTGAAGTAGGTGGAGAGGGAAATGGGGTTATCCCTAATCTTCCGGGTCCAAAAAGAAAGGAAGGGGAAAGGGATAATGATGTAGAAGAAACAAAAAAAGATAATGAATTTGAAAGTGGTAATAGGTGTAGATTATAATGATAGATTTAATTGATGTACAAACATGGGAGTGACGAACAATGATCGTGTGTTGCTTCATTTACGCTTATATTTTGGCTTGCTTTTCATATCAAGATATCACCATGCTTTCATTTGCTTTGCCAGTTTCATTATATCATCTAGTAAATATTGTTTAGCAAAGATAAGCATATACTGTAGTATTTATTTAGAGGCTTTGGATCCTTGTGTCCACATTTCTATGCGTCCACTTCGCTCGTATCAATGGAAAACTTTCAACATCACAGAATCCAAAACTTTAACCTCACAAATGGAAGCAAACACAGATCAACAATTTTAATATAAGATCTATAATTATAGGCATCAGTATCATTTCAATGGTTCCATATTTTAGAAATCATATCATTATTTTGATCACGGAAGACATCGTAGCTGCTGCAAAATGTTCTCTTAGAGGACAAAAGCAAAATGTTGTTCTGTTTTGTCAAGATGATCAAATGACATTTGTGATAGGTGCTAATTGGTTATCAGTTTTTAATTTGTTTCACACTGTTGTGAATGGAACTGATACGAGTTTCCCACTTGCCTACTTTCTAATAGAGGAATATGTATCTGCATTTGATCAACATAAGATGAATAGCTTGACAACATAATCTTATGAAAACAATCATAATTATTTCCCATCTCATGTATGGAAGTACCAAGTTTATCGCTAGGGTGATACAGTATGAAGTAACTTCCAAATTACCTAACAAAGTTTACTTAACAATGAATGCTGCCTTTTCGCTTTGACGGGATAATCTAAAACAGTTTGGCACCAGCAACCAGCTGGATTGGTATCTTTGATATACTTTATTCCCTGTACAATGAAGAAGTACGCACATTTTGGGCCCTTATAGGACTACTCGCTATATTGGCAATTTGGGTATAGGGAATGATCTAATTTTCGACTACTGCAAATCTTGCTGGGCAAAAGTATTGGCTTTAGTATCGAGGAAGAACTTTCTTTAGGCAGTGGATAATGAATTGTGTCAAGCTCAACCAATATCACATTAGTCATCCAGTTATCGCAACTTTGCGTATAACTGTATAATACTCGAGCGTTAAGCTAGTAAAGCTAGACCTATTTTGGAGTATCGAGTAGTTAGCAATCACCATAGATCTATTTTCATCAGTGTATCCTTTTAGATCTGCAATTTTTATTAGCTCTGTCATACAATATCTACACAAGAGTTTCTTCTTTTGGTCCATTTAAGATTTTGAGTAAAATACACCGTCGTCCTTAAACTTGTCTCAAAACATTACTTGAGTCTAAATAATATTTTCTTTATCACCAAAGGTCCTTTTTCCATGTTTTTGATCACCCAAGGTTCATTTTACTGTGAGTTCTCATCAACTCCCATTATACTTTTTGGTGTGAGGGCATAATAGACAATTCCACTTTTTCACTTCACTTCAAGTTAACACAACCCAAATCAAACACACCAAACCCCTAAGGCTTGTCGCAATGAAAGGTTAACATCGGTTGGGAAACGAGATTTTGGAGGTTCGACCGATGTGGAGATCGGTTGCCTCGATCGTGGTGGTCGGTTGCCACTTGGTCGAGGTAACAAAAAACGAATATCGAGTGCAAAACCAACCGATGTAATTCACCACTTTTGTCACTTTTAATTCACTATAATTTAAAAATCCGACCGCTTGAAACTTTAAACAAAAAAAAACTTTTTTAAAACCAAATTTACCAATCTATAAATACCAACTTCTCCTCAAACACAATTCACCACTCAACATTTCTCATCTATATTCAATAAACCATTCTAACGAAATACCCATAAAACACAAATTTTAATATGTCGTCATTCGAGCATTTATTCGGTTCTTCTTCGCCTTCCACGAGGAAGAAGTTTTAGTGAGTTTCATGAGTTTGCGGAGTTTCATGGATTTTGCTTGGAAGGCTTACAAAGCATCACGACCAAAACCCGAAGGTACATACGTAGGGATCATGAGGTGCTCATAATCGCTTAGTGGCGGCATACTTCTCCGAAAACCCGCAGTCGGCGAAAGAACATTCTCTTGGCGGTTCGTATGGTAGCCAGAGCTATTCACGTAAATTGTTCGAGAGATAACCGATCACTCTATTTATTTTCGACAAACTCGATGCTAGAGGCGCACTCGGTATTAGCCCGTTGGTCAAGTGTATCGCTACCATTCGTCAATGGGATACGCCGCCCTCGATTCTCTTGACGAGACTCGGCAATTCGCATCCACCCCGTGAATGTCTTCGTAAGTTTTGCGAGGTTATCATGGAGTTATATGGTCGTGAGTATTTGCGAAGGCCCACGTGATTCGACCTTGAAAGAATATATGCTCATCACGAGCATAAGCATGGCTTTCCGGGATGATGGGAAGCATTGATTGTACAAGTTGGGAGTGGGAGAATTGCCCGAATAGTGAGAGAGCTCAACATTGTGGGTGATCACGCCACATCCATTCATTTTGTTGGGCGGTCGCTTCCCGTGATTTATGGATTTGGCATGCGTTCTTTGGTGTCTCCGGAATGAATAACGACGTAAACGCTTTACGCCGCTCAATTGCTTTCAATGATATCAACCGGGAGAGCACCGCACTGAGTTTGAGGCTAATGATGCGGCTTATAAAAGGGATATTATCTCACCGATGGGATATATCCACAATGGTCCGCTCTTATGAAGTCTATTTCAAATCCTCCCACGGGTGATCGTAAAGATGTTTGTACAAGAGAGGCCAAGCAAGCAAGGAAAGATGTGGAACGGGCTTTTGGTGTGTTGAAGAAAAGTGGAAAATGCTTAAAGTTCCCGCCGAGGGTTTTTAGAAATGATATCCAAGATATTATGTATACATGTATCATATTACATAATATGATCATCCGACACAAGCAATGGGCGATATGTCCTACATGGTTTGAAGATGAGGACACCAAGATCATGATCCCTTAAGAACGCATGCGTAATCAATGGTGGTTACTCAGAGCTAATGGACTCAACAACTCATCAAAACTTAAAATCGATTTGGTCGAACACATTTGGAGAAATCGTCGACATCATGTCGAAGCAAATGAATCAAGTCGATAGTGACGATGACGATGACGATGAAGAGTTTTGTAATGTTTTAACGTTATTTGAATTTCAGATTGTAATGTTTTTTTTTTTTTTTTAATTGTAGTGTAATGTTTTTAGTAATTCGTAGTGTAATGTTTTTTTTTTAATTTCGTAATGTAATGTTTTTAATTTGAATGAAATTTAAATTTAATGTTAAAATGTTTGAATTAAAAAATAAAATAAAAATCCTTGGGTCGCCGATTGGGGCATTCGGGTTGTCTCGGTCATTGGAGAGAAAAGCGACGTGACGCAGGTTGTCCTGTGTCGCCTCGAGTTGCGATCGAGACTAGCCTAATCGATCATCATCATCCTTTTTTTTTTTTTTTTTTTTTTTTTTTTCGAACACACACCGATACAACACACGCTCTTAATACCACCCATTGGAAAATACGGATACAACTACTCAAGAGGGCCAACAGGCAAGGCAACGAAGTGTATCAGAAGCTCATCTAATTGTGCCGAAAATACGCTGCATGCAATAATCATCTTAGTGTTGGCGTCGTCGACTTGGGTTTGGGGAGTTGCCAAATTATCAGTTTTGGTTCCAGCTGCTTGATAACTCATGATCAAAGAGTAGAGTAGAATGATCCGATATATATACCCTTAATTTTATCTCACTTTTCATAAAACAAGAAGAATTTAAACTCTAGGTGCCGAATAAGTTCGACAAACCGATCGAACCGATTTCCCCAAACCGAACCGATAAAATTCGTGTCGGAGTCGGTTTTCAATATTCGAGTAAGGCCGGTTTTGAGTTTTTGCTACCCCGAGCGAGCGGTCGAAAAATGCCCTTTTTAAGCAAAGAACAAACTATTCTTTAGTTTAGAACCTAAAATTTAGTCATGCATATCATTTTCCTTAAGCTAGCGCCTCATTTGCCAAATGTATTTGATAAATACACTGTTACAATAAGATGTTAAAAACCATCATTAGGTTAGATACTTAGATATACATTTGGTTAAGTTATATAAAGCTAAGTGATCTTTGATTTTCTTTTCAATCTGGGTTATTCAATATTGGTTTGGTTTCTCAAGATTCATTTGATTTTGAGATAACATTTAACATCATTGTAACCTAGCTAATTGTTACCATTAATACAAGCTTAACTTCAAGTGATCGAGACCTAATTCTAAGCTTAATTTCATGCCTAAAGTTGCATGTCACTAATTCATTAGTTGTGACAGAGGGGTCCACCGCTCACAATTCTATAAGGTTGGTCCCAATCGCGACCGTGCATGACCGCCACATCGCCTTTCTCTCTCCGACGACCGACACGACCAAGTTGCCACAATCGATCGACCAAGTTTTTTTTTTTTTTTTTTCTTTGTAATTAAATATCAAGTGGGACATATTTTAGGGTGTAAAATGTCGGTCGAGATTTGAACCGATATATACGTTTTCTCCCTCGACCGATGATGCAACCGATCCACCACAATCGGAATAACCGATGTCGACATCGATAAAAGGTGGTGACCGACCGATGTTACCCAAACGATTGGGACCAATTTAAGGTAACTCAACATATGTTGATATATAATTAAGCGCAAGTTTTAGAGTCTCTCAATCATTTCTCTTTACTAATTGCCATAATAATTTACTATCTATATTTATACGACAAGGATAAAAAGTTAAATGTCTAATTATAGCACATTAAAAATAATAAAAGTATATGTACATATTAATTTATATAGATGTTTACATATTGTATTTGCTAAACAATGTTCACTCAACAATAATTAAGTCAACTATTAATATGAATATAAAAGAAAACTTAGACTTTGTTAAATAAAAGATTACATATATTTAAGTTAATTTTACATAACTACTTTAAATATAGAAAAAAACAAATTATTTAATGTATCTTAAGATTTTTTTGAGCGAACATTGTTGTTAGTTGGTCACGTAGAAGTGACATTCAATTAAGCGATATCTTGACACTCGCTTGCTCCTTCTTTGCCGCTGAAGGGTAAAAGTTTGAGTGAGACTCAAACTCGAGACCTCTCTAGTCAAATATCCTTTCCCAAAGACTTTAAGAACCTCATGACTAACCGAAGTTAAAAATTTCTTAGTGGCTATTGATTTAGCAAATCACTTACATATTAAATACATATAACAATAAATATTTCGTTAATAGTTGATAGCAAATTATGGACTAACAAGTTTGAGGTTAATGCAAAATCTGAAAACTGGAAAATAAATAAGCAATGAACGTTCGTTAAAATAAACCGACTGGAGCCCGACTTAGCCCGGCACCCCGAGAAACTATTAGGTTTAGGCTAAAATAAGCGCCTCTTCTATTGAACCATAACTGCAACTCCACAAAATGCTGCTTGTTCTCAGAACCAAACACCCCTAATTAGAATATTGTTCCATTGGTTCTTGGATTATTTATACCATAATTAAATGGATCAATCTCATCTCAAAACACCACATATGAATCAATCTCATCTTCTGTACCTACATATGAGTCATTCTCGTCTCAACAAAACAATATAATGGAAGTAAGTATTTGTACATGTTTTATAAGTTATTGATTATTGATTTAGAAGTAATTGTTTTATAAGTAATTGATTACTGATTTGGTTTATTTCTTTCCGTTATCGATTTTTGTGTTAATGTGTTTGTCTAGGATCAATCGATAGACGTTGAGAGTGTTGAATGTGGTGATAATAAACGCAAAGGAAAGCCTCATCCAAACCAAGGAAAACGACTTATGAGTGTTGGAAATACTTTGATGCAAAGTATGAAAAAGATGAAGATGGGGTAGTCATTAAGATGGCCTACTGCAAATGGTGTGAAGCGGTTTTCAAAGCCGACTCCGCTAAACATGGTACGCGACACTTGGATACTCATTATGTAAACTGTGATAATAACCCCAATGTTGAGAAAATTAGGAAACAAAAAAAACTAGCATTTAAGAAAAAGATTGGGGAGAATGATGAGGGTGGCGGTAGCATTGCGAATTTAGAAAACTGGAAGTATGATGAAAAGGTGATTAAAAAGTCGTTGATTGAGTTAATTGTTCTTGCTGAGCTTCCGTTTAAGTTTGTAGAACACCCAGCATTCATTAAATTTTCCACGAACATGCAACCTAGATTTAATATGCCCTCTCGTTTTACTATTGCTAGGGATATTTCAAAGTTTTATATTGACGAGAGGAAGAGCCTATTGAATTTCTTAAGCAACAAGGCCACCATGAGTTCATTTAACCACCAATACGTGGACTTCTAGTTGTAAAAGAATGAACTTTATGGTTTTAACCGCCCACTTTATAGATGATGATTGGGTAATGCACAAAAGAATTATTAATTTTAGACCAATTCATAGCCATAGAGGGGTGGATGTTGGTAGAGCACTTTTGGAATGTATAACCGGATGGGGTATAAAGAATGTTATGACCATTACGGTTGATAACATTGCTTCAAATGACAAAGCTCTTGAATACTTGGTAGAAAATTTACCAACTAAGTATGATGGTGGTAAACATTTTCACATAAGATGTATGGCTCATATTTTAAACATACTTGTCAAAGATGGTCTAAAAACATTCAACAAGGAAGTGAATACCATAGCCTTGGCCGTGAAATACATAAAAGATTCGAGCCAAAGAGTTACTAACTTTAAAGAAAGTGTTGAAAAGGCTTGTATTTGAATAAGTTTTGGTTTCGAATGCCCTACAAGATGGAATTCCACATGATATGTTGAAAACCGCTATTGAGTTAAAAGAAGCTTTTTTGATTATGATTTTAATAACTCTTGTTTTGCTCGAGACCTTGAGGAAATACCTAAGCGGGTTGATTTTGAGGTTTGTAAGAAGGTAGTTGCCTTTTTGGAAAAATTTAAGGAAACAACCGAACTTGTGTCAAACGTATCATGTCCCATAGCTCATTTGTGGTTTGGAGAGGTACTTGATATTGATAAGCATCTTCGTGAGTGGCAAGAAAATGCTTCTTTTAAGGTAATGATTGAAGAAATGAGAAAAAAATATGACAAATATTGGGGTGATTACAAAAAAATCAACCATTATATGTACTTTGCCGTTATCTTAGATCCCACAATGAAGTCGGAATTAATTGGCTATGGGTTTAGATATTTGATAAAAAATGGTTGTATACCCATGGAGGTCGATGAAGAAAGTGATGAGAAGCCAATTCCATTTTTAACCGACGAAGAATTATGTGACAAATTGGTTAAGAAGGTTGAGAAAGATATGGGGGTCTTGTTTGCCATGTACAAAGAAAAATATGGCACAAACATATCAAGTGACATACCAAAAGCAACGTCAAGTCAAAGTATTAACACAAGTCGTCGTGTGGTAATTCTTTCTTAAATGCGTTTAAAGATAAAGTTGGAAATAAGTTGACCGGGGTGAAGACGAGTTGACCAAATATCTTAAAGAACCGCGTCTTGAGCTAGAGAATGACGAAGACTTTGACATACTTAATTGGTGGAAGTTAAACAACCAAAGATTTCCAATTGTATCAAGGATGGCGAAAGGTAATAACTTATGTTTTTTATTAAATTTTAGATATCTTTGTGCTTTGTTTTTATTAACATATGTTTTTATTAACTTTGTTTTAGATATCTTGTGCATCCAAGTATCCACCGTTGCTTCCGAATTCGCCTTTAGCGTGAGTAGTCGCGTTTTGGACCCGTGATAGGAATTCTTTAGCGCCTAGCATTGTAGAGGCTTTGGTGTGCACACAAGATTGGATTCGTACATCTAGTAGAAACATCACTTTGGATACGTTAGAGGATTTAATGAAAGACGACG
This sequence comes from Chrysanthemum lavandulifolium, assembly GCA_022545495.1. NCBI lineage: Eukaryota > Viridiplantae > Streptophyta > Magnoliopsida > Asterales > Asteraceae > Chrysanthemum > Chrysanthemum lavandulifolium. The sequence continues at coordinate 56,502,577 of CM040239.1, forward strand.
AGCTTGCTAAAGGTAAACTATTTATATATAAGTTTATTGGTTATTTTAGTAAGTGTAATGTGAAATGCTATATAAGTTTGACTTATGTTGTCATGTTATTTCTAGAAATTCAAGAGGCGTTAGACAAACAAAAGGGAGAACATGGAAAAGAGAAGAATGTTGCGCCATGATTCAAGAATGTTGTCATCGAACTTGTGCTTTGTATTTGTATTTGGTTGCTTATTTGAACTTGTGATTTGTATTTGTATTTGGTTGCTTATTTGGTTACTTTATTCATGAAGACATTTGTAATGCCACGTTTATTCATGAAGATTGGATTTGTATTTGCGCCATAAGTGCAGATTTTTTGTTTTTGTATCTGCTACAGTGCATTAAGTGGTGTTTTTTGGATCTGCTACTGTGCCTTACAGGGTTGTTTGGATCTGCTGGTCATCAGGTTTCTCCCTCTCTAGATATATATTTGGGGTCTGTTAATTAATATTTTATGGTTTCTGAAGATCTATATGTTTGATGGTTAATGCAGGATCTTGTTGGGATGGTGATCTCAATCCTACTATTAGGAGATTTTAGTTTAGTATTGCCGACTCTACTGCAATTATATTCAATTTCGTTTGGGGATGTGTTTGTTGTTCTCTTCGTATTGCCACTTGGGATATTGCTTCCATTTCTAGCAGGGATAAATGCATTGTCTAGTCAAGGGCCACGGCGTTCTGCTGGCCTTGCTCGTATGTATGCTCTCTGGTATATAACTTGAATCAAAACTGTTAATGTAGGCTGTTATTGGTAACATTTGTACCTTGTCGCTATGTTTTATACACCATCAACCCTATATAAATTTGTATATCATACGCCTGGATTTGCTTACGTAAAGTGGGTAATCTTAGTAAAACTTTATCGCTAATGGGTTCTGGGTCAAATGGGGTAGTAACAAAACTTGCCTTAATCTAAACCGGTCTAACAAAAGTGTGTTAGTATGAACTCGATCATGATAAGAAAGATTAAACTTTTGTTAATGCAACTAATTACAAGTTGACTTGGGAGGGACAAGATGTGCATCTCTTAGTTGTCTCGAGATATCATAATTATTGGTCAAAATACTAAAAAAAAATTCTTTGCTAATCACTAATGATGAAAAGGCTAGGTTATGTATTTCTTAGTTGTCTTGAGATAACATGCGTAATCATTATAATCTACTAGAATAATTATGTATCCTAATATCAATATATATCAAGTAGCTATTCTATTGTTCATTGGAAGGTATTTACTTCACATTTAATTTCACCTTGTAAGAAGATAGGCGGTGAAAGAAGATAGAATAGTTTCATGGGTGGTATTAAGAGTTTGTGTTGTATCAGTGTGTGTTTTGAAAAGGGGAAAAAGACGATGATCGATTAGTGGGGTTTGGTGTGTTTGATTTGGGTTGTGTTAACTTGAGGTGAAGTGAAAAGTGAACTGTCTATTATGCCTCACACCAAAAAGTATAACGGAGTTGACCGAGAAATCACAATCAAATGGACTTTGGGTGATCAAAACATGAAAAGGGACATCTGATGATAAAAAATGTTATTTAGAGTCATCATGATGTTTGATACAAGTTTAAGACGAACGGTGTATTTTACTTTAAGATTTTTATACGTTTCGTTTGGCAATGAAACTGTACACGGAGTCGTATATGTTTAAGGAACTTGATTGGCACGGGTTTGAGTAACTTGGTATGAACTGATGAACATATTATTAGTAGTATGTATATTGCTTCTAGGAACATGACTCATTTTTTCACAAAGCTTGCACTATCATCATATGGACATCCGAGTCTTTTGGTTGATGTGATACCCAACTCGAAAGTTAAAGATTCATGTAAATACGATTTTTACGTTTGGTATAATTGCATTGGTTCAACATTTAGTCTTTCCTTGCTCAACTCTTAGTAAAGATTAAAGAAGTAGTTTGATAATGCATCAATGCTTTCGCAGCAGCCCCTGGCCCATGACCATATTGATATCACTACTCATAAGTCTTCGGTGGGTATGTAATGTATGGACATAAATTATGACATTCCTTTAATGGCAAACAACACTCAAAAGCACTCAACATCTTGAATATATGACTTTATTATAGAAATATTTGGCAACAGGAACATCAAACAAGAAGCTTTAGAAAATAGAAAACCACCCACAACACAAACAAACACGCATAGTTATTAAGATAGCTCGATGGTAATGTTTTAGACAAAACGGCTAAGATACTCGCCAACTGTAGTGTACTTAACATCGGGATAAAGCTCGAAGCTTCAACCCGAATGATGGTTTGATCTCAAAGTTTGTTTGATCTCCTTCACAAAGATCGAGTGAGAGATTGATAGCACCACATTAAGCGGAACTGGTGATTCTGCAGGATAATGTATACATGGTTAAATTAGGCATTTGTAGATTAATAAAGGGAAAAATTTATAAATTTGTTAGCGGAACAGATTTAGTATACCTTGAATTGTCTTCAAAACTTGTTCCTCAGAAAGATAAACCTTTTCCAAGGTTTTGCCTATCTTTTTCTCCCATAATGCCACCAATTCGTTGAATGAGTAAATGTTATGAGGAGGCTTGATGTAAACAATTTTGTTGAGGGTTCTTGGGTCATCCACAGTTTTAATGGTGTATGTTCCAATGTCATGTTCGTCGTTGAAAACAACTGAAATGATTTTAGATTATTAGAAATAGTACATCCAGCAATATGAAAGGGTTCGATAACAAGTCAAACCTGGTTTGGTTGAAAATTGTCATTTTAACATCTCATAACACGTCAGGGTCGCAATGAGTTTTGGTTGAAAACAATTTAGGAGATTTGTGCGTTAAGTGCTTAAGACATTCTCAAGTTCCAAGACATCTTATCCTTAAACCAATTGACATGTCCCCATTTTAGCTAGATATTTATAGACCCATTTGAAACCACAACCCAAAATGACCCATTCATAAGTCAGTGAGTTAAAACTGCAAATTGCTACATCATAACGGTTGAAATAATTTGAAAACAGAAAAAACAAATATGGGTTATACCTTTTGCGTTTCCATCTCCTAAAATAGTAACCTTATCCCTCGGGGGCGCACTGCCTGATGGCTGAGCCAATGTTGGAAGGAAATAACCAGCAAAACAATTGGAAGATACATATGTATGAGGGATTCCCTCAGCCTCAATGGCACGACGAATCTGAGCCTTGATTACAAAAGCTGATTTGGCTGGCTCCACGGCATGAGTACGATCCACATCATTTCCAAACTCGGATGGGTAGAATTTCTTAACAAAATTGGTACATATCAACACGAGCAATAGTTAGAAATCGTAGCTACATTTATAACATAACATATCTACTCGATATTCATTTGAAATAGGAAAATTTCCCAAAAAGCAGACTTGAAAGTTTTTACTATGGATAAAGATTATTAATACCTTGATATTACCGGCTTCTTTGATGGCAGCAATGATTTTACCTTGATCGCCAAGTTGCATGTGACCTACCGTCGAGATCACAACATCTACCTGTTTGAATGCTTTCACCAAACTCTCATGATCATATAAATCACCCTGCCAAAAACCACACCAAACATAAATACCAAAACTACCGATTTGCACTTTCTTTACAAAAAGCTTTAAATTCAATCACTCACGATAGGTAAATTAAAATTGCACGAACATGTTACTAACTTGATGGTTTTGTCATGTCTTATGTCATTGTATGCAAGCTTGGAAAATATTTGTTATCTATACAATTAGCTGATAGATTATTTGTTAAATGGTGTTTCTTTTCCACTTAATGAGTGAGCTTAAACCTTGTTTCCTCTTATCGGAGAGGTCCACAAAACTTATATCTCTCAATTAAGTGACTAGTGGGTGGTGGCCACCTATAATCAGCCCACTTTATTCATTAGTTATATACCCCATAAGCTAGTTTCTTAATAATATTTGCAACAAGTCTCCATGCCTATTGAAATTTCGAATAACTTAACCAATTACAGCATCAAATCAAATTTACTTGTAAATTATTCTTTTCTAATTTAGCTTAATTTCTAATATTGTGGTGTTAAGTTGAATCATGTGTTAAAAGAATTATAGATTCATTTTTTGAAAGCATATTTTTATTGCAATAATTTTACATTAATTTATATCAGCCCCTTAACTTCAATTCCCCGGCTCTGCTGTTGACCTCAAAAACTATTTTGATCCGAACTTTTATTTAAGAGAAACCAAAATAGAAAGTGAGCATTTATTTAAAGGGGAGAGAGGCGGAGAGATAAAAATACTTACGCCAAAAGATTATATCAATTAAAATATATTTAAAACTCAATATATATTCATATATTTTGCGTAAGTAATATATAATTATTTAAAATCAAAGTTGAAAATTAAAGACTTTAAATAATTAAATTCAAAATATAATTATTTTGCGTCAAGTAATATATAACACAAATAAAAATTTAAATTAAAAGTTGAAAATTAAAACTTCAAAAAAAATCAGCAATTGATAATAATTATGAGGCGGAAGGAGTAGCAAGTGTCGCTTACAATGATCAAAGTAACGCCAGATTTCTTAAACGATTCGATCAAAGGCGCTTTGGCAGGATCAGAAAGCGTAGCTTCCCTAACTAGAAGAAAAGTAGGATGCCCAGACTTTGCACCAGCTTCAACAATAAATTTTCCAATGTAACCCGTTCCTCCAATGATCAAAATCTTACTCTTTTCGGCCATTTTCTTACGGTTTTTACGGTGGTTAAAAAATGAGCAGTTGCTAATAAGTGCTTTGAACATGCAAGAAACTAGTCGTTATATAGTGATCAAGTGTGTGTGTGTGTGTTTGGTGTGTGTGAAAACATCATGAGTGTGGATTTATAAAAGTGGCCCTTTGGTTTTGGAATATGTACGTTTGTTTCATTTTTAAGAAAGTGATATGCTTTGTGAATGTGTCCAGATTCATTTTTCTTTTCATTTGTTTGATGTCTTATCTTCCTACATCCCACCAACCTTTAGTTGGAACATTGTGCTTTACTTTAATACCTTCTGGAACCTGATAGTATTATCTTCTATTTATTTCTCTATAGGCTATTAGGCCTAGGTTAATTACCAAAACAGACTGATAATATACTACTTTTACCAATTCAAATAATTTATTTTCATATTACAAAAATGAACCAAGCTCATCCCAAAAACCACAATTAAATTACTCTTCTTTTCCCAATGTCATCACTCATCAACCATGACAAATAAATACTTCTGTTTTTACTTTACGTCACTTAATCTTCATCTTCCTTCATCTTCAGTTATGTTAGAGCTAGTCACAAAAAAAAAAAAAAAAAAAAATCTTCATCTTCCCAAAACCCATAATTAAATTACTCCTCCATTAAGAGTGCATGGCTGCGCATGTGGTCTTTCTAAATAAAAATTTCGATGAATAATGTATTTTAGTTTATTATGTTCTTTTTAACAATAAATTTACCGATATCAAGAATTTCAGATACCGGTCTTGCTCGGCTGAACCCGGGTCCGGTCTCGCCGCTCAAGCCCGTTTGGTCCGCACTTGTTTGGTCCGCTGTGTCGGCTCAGCCCATTTTAGTCTGCCTGCTTCGCTTGAATATTTGTATAATGTGCTTTATTATTAGTGAAATTTAATCAGAATTGTGTTTATATTGGTTGTATGATATGCTTGATAATTTGTATTTTATGTAAGAGGTGTTTTAATAACCGTATTAATCAGATTTATTGACCGTTAAATAATTGACTACATTAAATAAGCATTAATGTGGTGTTTTGTTGTACACTATGCTTCTTGTCTTGTACGTCTGAAAATTATGTGCATTAAAGTGTTGTACACTATATTTCTTTTCTTGTAAGTAGTAGTCATTATAGTCAATTAGTCATTAATAACATTGACCACTTTAATAGCGTTAATGTCGTAAGTCCGAAAATTACATCATGCTTATTATGTTGTACACTATGCTTATTTTGTTGTAAATTTGAAAATTGGTTGCAATTTATTGTACATTGTCTTAAATGGTTGTAATTTTTGGTGAAAGGGTGTTTTAATAAGATTAATGTTGTTTGATAAAATTTTATTTAAAATGACATCACGCTTTAATTTGTTGTACAATATGCTTACTTTGTTGTAATTAGAAAATTGGGTGCATTAAAGTGTTGTAAACCATGCTTACTTTCTTGTACGTCTTAAAATTAAGAGTGAAGATGCGTTCGCATTATAAGTTGTATAGATATACCTTTGTACTTATCTTCGCTATATTACCCATCACCATGATATATACCTTTACGCCACAAAAAGTCTTCATCTTCCTTCATTTTCCTACGACTAGCTCTAACATTTCCTAAGAATCGTAATAACCAACTCATGAACCCTCGCTGCTAACTGTAATAACCACTCGCTCAACCCTTCCACGCCACGCCAGCCTCCACCTCGCCACGCCCACCCCACGCCCTCACCAGTCGCCACGTCCGACTCCACGCCTGGCTCCACGCCCAGCCGCCACGCCCATTAACCTCGCCCAGGCACGCCCATAACACGCCTCACTTCACTGGTTTGTATCACGCCCAAACTCACGCCCAGGAAATTAGTTATCTCAGTACGGTTTAAAACATTATCCCAGAAATCTAACGATAACATTCAAAAGTTCATTTTCAAAAGATATAAGCGAGGTTCATTTTCAAATCTAACGCAGAAAGTGTTCGCTTAAGAAATTTTCTATTCATAACCCTTTCAAATTTACAAGTAATGACTTGTCTTGATTTTTTTAAAAAAATTATAATTTTTTTATTATAAAATTGTGAAATAAAAATACGGTATATAAAATATAAAGTTGTATAAATTAAAGTAGTAAACATAAAATACAGAGCAAAAACCTTAAACAAATGTTTTGTCCTGTTAATAAACCGATAACACTATAAAAAATACGTAACATAAAATATAAAATTTAACAAGAAAAACAATAAAAAATATATAAAACAAAAATGATAAAAAAAAAGTTGTTTTGTCCTATCTATAAAACGGTATCGAAAAGGGTAAAAGGGGTAAAGGTCGTATTAATAATACAACATGTACCAAATTTATGCATCCTTTTAATTTTAACGAGGATTTGCAATAAATAGTATTTAAATAGTATTTAAAAGGTAGCAAGTCTTTTCTTAATCATTATTCTATTCTCTTTCTCATTTTATTTTTACAAGTATTTTTTAACTTAGTTTTATGCTTTGGTTTTTATGAATGCAATTCCCAAATTTATGCATCCCTTTTAATTTTAACGAGGATTTGCACCAGGCTTCGCAATGGGTGCTTGCACATTCACGACCAAAGTCGCCATTCAAGAATAAAGATTTCTATAATCAAACATAGCATGATTCACATAACTTCTAACAAACAAATTTGAATATTTTATGAACTTTGATCCTTATTTGCTAAAGTTGTGGTAATGGAAATTTACTAATAAATGTTGTATATACACATTCTGTCACCTAAAGTTGTACACAAAATCAAAAATCATAAAGTAGTCAACTAACACCATTAACATATATACACATGATAGGGTGCACTTTCTCCTTGATACCACAACAACCCTTTCATAGCACTTGTGTCTTCGCTAGCAAAGACATGCACGCCGCTCGCAATCGATATCAAAGATGCATTAACGAAGTAAAATGGAAAGTGCACATCGCTTTAATCATTATCGGCGTTCGGTTTCACTTCGATCTGCGCAAGGTACTTGCAAACATTGGAATACCTTTAAATCAACTTTTGAAACAAGAGTTCGTGGGCATTTTGCAAAATGTCGCAAATTTTGTGACTAAGTCGGTTATCTCGACCAAGTTTGGGATGAATATCAAAGATCCATTAATCGATTAGAAGTGGAAATTGCACATTCATTTACCGTTGTCGCGGTCACCGCAATTCAAGAATACTTATCAGCGGAAAGGATAGTGAAAAGATTAACATTAACTGCCGGTTACCAAAGACATCCGTTGTGTAAGGCAAAGGCGAGTCCTTTGAGTTTAGCAAACCCGAATAGTTTACTCTTTCGACCTTATTAGTTTCACCTTATCGCATAAGCCAATAAACTAACGCTACTAAGGGTCTAAAGAGTGAGATCGAACAGTTCTCTAAAATGAAATAAGGCCAAACGGGCCAAATAAGCTACTAATCCAAACGCCCTAAATAAGCAACCTCTGGGCCTTTCATTTCACGCTCGTCATCGCTAAGAATGACATGGATCTTCGAACTCACCAAGTCAACATCTAGGCCTTCAATTTTGTTGCTTTCTCCTCGCTTTCTAACCCGCAATTAGAATCGCGCACATTAAAAGAAGTTTGCCTTGTTTTCTTGACACACAATCTGCTCCCATTTTCCCATAATGTAGTTGAAGCCTAATTAACGAACAAATCTTTTACAAATGATATATCAATACAAAATTTAATTCATGATATTTAGCCCAACTCAAATCAAGTCATAAGTTAAAAAATAATTGTAGACAAACAACACTTTAGATTTTAACAATTAGGCAAAATGCTTAGTCACACAAACTAACGCTTCCGCACAAACAACTCGATGGCATTATATATTCACTTTATTTTGAAACACCTAAAGTATCAAAACACATGAGTACTTTTAACAAATCAAGAATCATAAGTTATTCAATAGCGGTGCAACTAAATAACAACACAAAGCGTTGCTACAATGATTTTCCCCATAATTGTTGATTCCACAAACTAAATAGTTGGAATCCTCACTACTGAACTATTTGGGCCAACTACCGAAAATCACCGCTTTCCGATAGCTACACCCTATGTTCCAACTATCGATCGCGGGAGTATACTAAGATTATTCAAATATTCCAAGAATCAATAACCAAAGTTACTAATATGTTCATCTGCAGCCCATCCGCCACATAAAAAATAGCTAAGACACAGGAGACCATAAGTAGTTATTGGGTTGGATTGACACGTTTTCTTAAAACTATCTTCTCTCCTCTTCGAAAATTAAAGAAAGTGGTACAACCCGGAACAACATCATCTCGAAACCTGATTTTGTGTACGGTTGCATGAAATCAGCATACTTATGCTTGCTTGACATAATCGTAAAATCTTTACGATCGCATAAAAATTCTAGTCCAAATCAAGAAAAAGAACATAAAACTAAAAACGTCTTGTAAAATTTGGTTCAAAGAAAATGAGAGCAATATATGTATTGTATGTTTCGTAAGTATATTATTAGATCAATTGGTTTATAAAATTGAAATAAATAATGGATTAAAACAATCTATTATAAGAAACTCTAAGATTATCCATTTTATCCTAATTAAAATCGTATAAGGTTCAACTTGACCATTTGGACACCTATAGAAGCATGACTTGGGAATCTTGTAGCAAGTCCTCATGACTACACAATGAAGTTGATTTACCCAATTTAACGGTAAATTCATTCAAACCGATAACACCATCACCATTAGCATAAGCTTCACGCATCATTTTAGTTAGTTCTTTATAACTTAAAGGTTGTCCCATTTTAGCAATCTGTCAAGCTAGCTCAAAGAAATCTATATAAAAAATAGTACACAGAATCAAACTGGTAATCACCTTTCATCCATAACAATCTATTCTCCATGACCATTTCAACCGCTATCATTACATACACTTTCTGATTTTGGAAGACCTCTTAAACGCACTTGATAACACTTATAAGCTTATCTTGTTGAGCTTAATGTGTTTTTAAAGTTCATAACCTTGACTTTATAAGCTTACAATTTCTTTCTATAATAAATAACCCCTTAAGACACATATAAATAAGCTATTCCAAATACTCCAAAAAAAACTTGATCATAAATTACCCCCTAATAAAACAACTAATTTCACAACAAAAAATAAATATATAATATATACAGATAAGTAAATAAATTATACCTTAAATAGTCTCTGTTGGAGTCTTGAAGCCTAAACCAATACTCTTCCGTGTCGCTCCGACCAATCCGTGGCATCTTGAAATTACCTTCTCATCATCAAAGTTTGTGTGACCAAACTTCGACTTCCTTTGCAAGTTATTTTCAACCTTCTTCCACTTGGGAGCAAACTTCTTACTGCGTCCAAGCCAGAAGAAGACATAAACTAAAGTACTAAACACATATATAGAAATTAAAACTGATAAGGCCGAATAAGATGCTCAGAATCTTAGATGATTCACTTGCTTACATATGTGAGGAAAAAAAAATAACAACTTATATTTGGAGCCTAAAATATGAACACGTCAATAGTTACCTATGTTTGTTATAGCATATTAATATTTGGTGTTTGCTTTGCAAAATGATTACGATCATTTAAGGGGTGTTTGGGTTGCTTATTGAAATTGCTTATTAATTTTAAACTTAGAAACTACTTATTATCCTAAACACCAACATAACGTAGGATACAACATACATTGTTCCAAAGACTACCAACTTTTAACCCGCTAACATATCAAAACAACCTAAGACTTACCATCCAAGGCGAAGCGCATCCGTAACTTCCACATCACTAACAACCACCGATATCCGGCGAAAATTCAATCACCGCAAAATTGCACAACTAAAATTTTCAAATCTATTTCGAATAGTTAAGGCTTATGCAACCCCGAAATGAAACGGTATTCGATGCTTAATGAGATTTTTTGTCAAAAAGCAGTTAATTTAAAAAATAATAATAATAATAATAATAATAATAATAATAATAATAATAATAATAATAATAATAATAATAATAATAATAATAATAATAATAATAATAATAATAATGTTTTATGTATACCTCTTCAGTATCATGAAGCTCAACCTTCCCTTTCATAGTGTTTGATGACCTTGTTGACTCATCTGCATTAAGAATAATCATAGAAGGTGAATATATTAGAACCCAAAATCTATAAAAAAAAAATTTGCAAAATAAGATATGAAAAATATATCATTACAACTGATTTTTGAGGCATACATTTGTTAAAACCAAACCACAAGCTAATTAAAAATTAAAAAGAAAGACTAAGAGTTAAGAAAACATGACCTTGTGTTTCGAAAAGGTCGCCGGATGATTCGCATCGCTACTGGTCACCGAAAACCAAGGCACAACGGCGTCGGTAAAAGGCGCATTGAATATGTTCTTGTCTCGAGGGATTCATCCTTTTCATCTTTATTTGTGGATATGATGAAGGCGGTGGAAACTCGAGCGAGGAGGGATATTTTTTGCAAGGGGATCCGAAATTTCTAGGGAAGTGAATGGGGTGGCTTCTTAAGTTTGGTATAGTAAGAAGCAAGTGTGGGCGGTGATGTTGGATTTCGGGTTTTTGCTTACCCGAAACGACAAAGAAACACTTTCTTTAACGCTCGAAACGACAAAATAAAGGTACAAACACTGTAGCCTCCACTCACATTCTGCCGGGTTAGAAACGGGTCGATACTGTAGCAAACGACGTCGTTTCCGACGCCGATTAAAAAAATTTATAATTGGTGTAAACAATATTTAGTTATAACAACTAGCTCTAATAAAAATTAAAAATATTTGATCTATAGAAAATTAGAAAAACCAAGGGCGTGTTTAGTTGTAATTTTTCATATAATTTATGTCCTTATTTTTCTGTAGAAAAGAAGCTTTTTTACTTTTTAGAAAATGTTAAACTTTGAAATATGTGTTTATATGATATTTTTCAGAACAATAAAATTATGCTAGAAAAATACAGAAACATACAAAGAATGTAAAAAATGTGAACTGCTCTTTTAAGAATTTTATTTAAACTTTTAAAACTTGAATTTTTTTTTTTTTTTTTTTTTAATTTTTTTCAGGAAATTTGTGACTAAACAATGTTTTATACTTTTAAAGTTTCTTTTGAAAGCTTTTCAAGAAAAAGTGAAACATTTTTTACCGACTAAGCACACCATAAAGCGCCTTGTATACATATGGAAAGAGATTTTCTTCGCTGATCAATCATTATATACTGTACACGAGCTAATTTTTAGCAGCCGGTAACGAGTCATTTTCTCCTAAAATGGAACAAATAATACTGATCAAATATATGTCAATTTCTAAGGATAGTCCCAGTCGTGACGCAGGACGACCTTATCATCCAAATGCGTCGCCTTTCTCTCGTGACGACCGCGTGGCCGGACGCCCAATGACAGCCAATCATTTGGTTTAAAAAAAAGTTTTTTTTTTTTAGTTTAATGACCAAAAGGTCACTTTTTGACCAAACGAAGCTTTTAACATCGAGTGAATTTGCACTCGATATTGCAAATTCTTGACATTCAACCGATGTGGCAATCGAGTGTCCCAATCGAGAGGACCGATGTTCAAATCGGTTGAGGAGGGAAAAAAATGGTGCCCAACTGATGTTAAAGTATCGAATGCGTCCAGCCTAATACAGTATCTTAACAAGAAACCACTGAAAAATAAGTTAAAATAAGATGACGTCAAGTTGACACATTGCATACAACAATGCTGATTGATGGATTGAATTAGTCTAAAATATTATTCGGATGATGTCCACGTAGTAACTACTTTAATCAAAAAGAACTTGTAGTCTTTTTAGTAGATTTTTAGTCGTTCTTTAAAAACTTAGAGGAGAAGGTGTGGTGATGGAGGTTGGTGATGGAAGTTAACCTTTTTATTACTGTTATTTCAGCGCCACATCAACATTCCACTTCTCCACAACTAACCACAACAAACCCTCCTCTCTCATAACAAACCTCAACCCCTTCATTTGGGGTCCACTACTACCACTTTATTTTTTTTATTCAATTTTCCAAATAAACTAAATTTATTTCATTAAAAATAAAAATACAATACATAACATAATAAAAAACATACGAAACGTAAAATAAAGATACGGTAAAAAAAACATACGCAACTTAAGAAATACATCAAATTATAACAAAACTAATTATTTGGATTCTGTTGTTGAAATTGTCCCCATTGAAGTTGTTGCCAAACATGCTCGATAAGACATCGTTGAAGCTTTACGTGTTTGTGTTTATTATGTAGTTCTTTGGCTTTTTTCCTTTGCAATTGGCAACGTTCAATCCATGTCTGTTGTAAATTTGGTGTCGGAGAAATATACGTTTCAGCAATGTCGGATATCGCAAATTGTTGATCTTTCAAAATCATGTTATGCAATATGATGCACGAGTACATGATTCTCCGTATGTAACCACCCGCATTTTCAGGTTACTTTTCATTTTCGAGAATTTACTATTCACTTTTACTATTCATCCGTAAAATTTTATTTCACATTCTCGTAAGATAAATTTGTGGAAAACTAGAAGGGGGGGGGGGTTGAATAGTTTTGCCGATTTTAAGTTAGTTTCAAAAACTTTAGATTCGTTGATATGTGAGATCTTATGGATGTAGAAAGTATAGATCTAATGATAAAGCAAGTAAATAAAGTAAAGCAAAGGATAGAAATGACACAACCGATGTATAGTGGTTCGGCTACAAGGGACACCTTCTTTTCTACTCCACCCCCGAGTCACCTACTTTCGAGAGTTCAAGCACTATATCAACAAACTCCTTCACTGGCGGAGAAGCCTTCACAACGTTGCTTACACCTTTTTCCCAGACAAAGCTAGATACCGAGTCCGTAACACGGTGGACCAAACCAACACGACTATTACACAACAAATATGTGAAATATCAAATACAAGATCTTCGCTACGTAAATCTTGCGGAGTGACAAATCAATCAAGGACCCTTGCTTGGATGACTTGTAGAATGCTCGTGATCTCGCCTTAGAAAAGAACCTATATGAGAATCACAATAGAAAGAAAGAAGAACAACTCTCTAGATCAAGTGATCTATATGTTAGAAGAGAATGAGAGTGTTTGAGAGATTTAGTAAGAAGAGATGAGTGAGAATATTTATAGGCAATTTCTTCCATGTTCCGGATCCCGGATCCTCCCCACTGGGATCCGTCTAGTGTAATCCTAGGGACGCCTCTTTTGCCCATGGGTTTTTGGTTATGGGTCATGGGTTATGGGTTGGTCCATGGTTTTCCTTAGATTCAATGTATCTAAAGTATACATTGTATCTAGCCATCTTGGTATGGGTTATGATCCATGGGTTGTGGTTTTACCCATCCTAATAAACTATTACAACAAATGATTAATTACAACATTTTTGTATTAAATGGCTATATGTAGATGCTTTACAAAAATAACATGTATCCCTATAATTGTACTTAAGATAACATTATATTTGTTATCAACAAAACAAAAGAGATCGCAAAATATTAATAAGCGCTTTTACGGTTTATTTGTATTAACAATCTCCCTTTTGTTGATGACAAAACATAATGTTATGATGAGTAAAACTTAAGAATAGATGTATGTTTTGAAAGCCCTAAGTTTTACTTCTTCTCCCCTTTTGTCGAAACAAAAGTTAACCCTCGAAGAAATAAAAGTGTGGAAAAATTAGTCCACGTTGCTTACTCCCCGATGGTAGCTCCCACTTGTTTGGGGCGTCAAGTGAAGAAAATAAAAATCCTACAAAGAAAAAGGTTAGTAACATGCTTATGTAATCTTGTGATTGGCGAGAATCAAGATTTGGAGCCAAGGTATGTAAACAAGGCCTTGTAATAAAACAACAAAGTGTAGTGGTATTTATGCCACCTACAAGCATGTAAAAATAAGAACAAGACTTGTTCTTGAAAATGACTCAAAAAAAAAGTACTAAAGATAGAAATTAGTAATAATGATTCCTTCCATGCTTGCATAAGACTATGGATGGAGGTTTTGATGAGTAATGATATTGATGCGATCAAGGATGAGGTTGAGTATGAGTCGCATTTCTTCCCTAACTTCTATTGCAATTTCCCTAGTGGATTGGCAATGTTCACAATGTAAGTGATGTGGGTAATGAGTACGAAAATCTTTCGGGTTGTTTTGATTTGTGAGTTGCGGAAGTTGTGGTGGAAAAATAGGAAAGTGGTGGTGGAAAAGAACCTAGATGTTCTTGTAATTTAATGGGAGCTAAAGGTGGTGATGTTTCAAGATCATTGAATATTTTGTTTGGAGAAGTTGGAGGTGTCAAAAAGGCTAATTCTTTTTGCTTTGGTTGTTGAGATCTTGTTGGAGTCTTAAGGAGTTCCAAAAGAGTGATTTTGGGTGGTGAGTGATTTGGTGATGATGTTGGTGTACTCGTTGGTGATGAAGGAGGTGCTATAATGGAAGCATCTTGTGGTGAGGTAGTAGATGGTGATGAGCCATATGATGATGGATTTCCTAAGCAACACGATCGAATGTTAATCCGTGCGGATATCCTAGAGTTTGATTTTGGTATCTTGGAAGGTGGGAGTACAAAGGTTTGGGTTTCATGAAGATGATTGTGTGTACTAGGTGATTCATCTAAAGAGTTTGTGGATGACATGGTGTAGTTTGTTTGTGGAGATGAGATGGATTATGCAAGCATTTTGGGAGTTATATATATAGAAAACAAATCATTGTAATGAATGTTGACCCAAATGTGGATTAAAATCTAATGATTAGATATGAATTTAAGGCGTGTGATCATGAGAACACAAGCCTTAAAGAGCATACTCCAAAAATAAAATAAATGTGGATTATTCATCCAAAGTGAGAAAATAGAAGTTGAAATAGCTTACGTCTCACGGATCCCACGGATCCTTCCTCGAGGATCCGTCCGGCATGAAAGCCGGATCCGTGGGTCAGTGATCGAGCGGACAAAATTTTTCCTTTGGAAATAATTTTTGCCTAGTGTGCCTATATGCAAACCATTTGGAGTTGCGGTTATCTCGACTCCTAATAATAAAAAAAATAAACTAGAAGTGAAAAAGCATACTATTATATGAGATAGCCCGAAAACACATATTTAGTACTTTTAATACGTAATTTAGTGTTACCAATGCTCTAATTCATTGTGGCTTAAATGAATGTACCGAAAACACATATTAGTTATGTGTCCCTTTAGCATTCAAAAGACATGAGATGCAATGAAAGCGGGTTTTTACGTTGTATTAATAATGAAAAAGCGATTTGTCCTAGAGCGTGAGAAATTGCTTTTGTGAAATTGATACGGGAAGGAGTATCATTTTAGAGAGTATTTTGAAAAACGTTTTATCCTTTTGAAACAAGGATGTGTATGTAACTCGTACTTATTTTGAAAGAAAATAAGAAAATTATAAGTGAAAAACTTATCTTGGGTTTTGAAAATCCCCGTATTGTTTGTGATTTGTGCGTGAAATAAAGATCCTAGACTCGAGAAAGAAAAAGGCTAGTGTTTACATACCTTGTAGAGTCAAACGATGAGATTACGACGTTTGTTCTATGAGACCAAGACCAAGGCAAGTAGGTTGAATTGTTCACGCTCAGCGGTTTGGTGAGGGCGTCGGCTATGTTGTCTTCGGATGCTACCTTCTCAATAGAAATGTTCCCTTTGAACATTGTCTCTTAAGTGATGATGAATCTCTATATGCTTTGCGAGAATGCAATCTGGGATTCTTGCTTAAGTCGATGGCACCTTTGTTGTCACATAGAATGGCTATGTCGCTAGATGAATGTCGTAGTCAACTAACGCTTGTTTCATCCATAGTGCTTGTTGGCATGCTTTGCCGTGGAGACGATTCGGCTTGGTTGTTGATATTG
Organism: Chrysanthemum lavandulifolium; assembly: GCA_022545495.1. Taxonomy (NCBI): domain Eukaryota; kingdom Viridiplantae; phylum Streptophyta; class Magnoliopsida; order Asterales; family Asteraceae; genus Chrysanthemum; species Chrysanthemum lavandulifolium. The sequence goes on from CM040239.1 coordinate 56,519,226, forward strand.
TTAGGAATTAGAAAATTCCATGTTAAAGTGTCGGTCACCCCAATTATGGTCTAGCATAAGTTAGCTCGTAGACGTGTTGTTATTTACGTTACTTAGTAGTTTATTAGTTAGTTTGTAGCGTAGATTAGTTTAGTGCAACACCGTGGAGGAAGGACGGGTCTTTACCCACTGTATGCCTGATCCACAGGCCGATAGGAGGTCGTGTAAGTTGTAAGTATAAATACCCCTTCCATCTATGGAAGGGGTGTGGCTTCTTTGAATAAACCTTTCATTTCATATAGCAACTCTCTTTCAAGGAACCTCCTCTTAACTCTCTTCATCTCTCTAATGGCTTTCTTATTTAATCATTGTCCTAGACCACCCGAATCATCAAACAACATAAATATTGGATCCTAACAATTGGTATCAGAGCCAGGTTTTGTTTTTTGGGTTAATTTGGGTCTCATTCGAATGGTTTTTATTCGGTTCATGTATACGGTTTTGGTATGGTTTAATTCGTATGGGGTTTTTTTTTAAAGTGGTTTGATATGTTTTTGACATTGATGTATACATATTTTGTGGTAAAAGCATATTTGAATATGTTTTCTTTGGAAAAGTTGTTAACTGGTTATACATGAAAGCAGATTTGAATATGTTTTATTTGGAAAAGCAGTTAACTGGTTATACATGAATCTGCTGGTGATAATGGTTCGAAATCTGTATTTTTGTAAGTGTTCATTAATGAGGCTTTTATTGGTTCTTTGTTGCGTTTTGGTCAAGTTTCATCTTAGCGAGTTGCCTAATTCTTACATGCGAGTTGGTCAGGTCATGTTGGCTTGCTTTTGAGCGAGTTGTTATAGTTGCGTGTTGGGTTTACCAAGTTGCGAGTTGCTGCATTCTTGAATGCGAGTTGCTGTCATTATGTCCAGATACAATGGTTGTAATGCGAGTTGGGTTGCTGGTCCTGTTTTAATGCGAGTTACTTAACTCGCATATGGTATAATTGCACTAGCTTTTGAGCGAGATGCTGCTGATGCGAGTTGAGTCAAAAATCACAAGTGACTTATGTGAAACTGATAAGATGAATCAAATGCGACCTGTTTAAAGAATGAAGCGACTTTTGGTAAGCGAGTTGTGCATACTTTTGAGTCAAAAAGGTCAAATGCGAGCTGTTTATGAAGCGTCTTGCTAAATAAGCGAGTTGATAATTCAAAAGCGAGTTGTGTGGGTTTTGTACTAAGCGACTTGCCATATGCGAGTTCGTTGTTTGTTTTTTGAGTCAACAAGATGCGGGTTGTCTATATAGGTCAAAAGCGAGTTGATGACTACGACTAAAGAGGGCTGAAATCAAAAGCGACTTGCTTGTTAAAGATCTACATTCATCAAACACAACCCAACCTAACCTAAACAAGACTCAACTTACATCATACAAGAACCAGAAAACATGAGACAAATCAACAAACAAATCTACATACCATAATCAAGATCTCAGTCAAAGTTTGTGTTTATCAAAGTATTATCAAGACCTTTAAGATCCATGTTCACAAACATTAACCCATCATCGATCCAACCTCATCCTCAAAACTAAACAAGACTCGAAATCATTCTCGTTAACCAAGACTCAAACTCAGTATCAATCAAGTCACGTCAATTATGTAATCATTTCAAGATCTCAGGCATCATATTTCGTCTTTTTAAATTAAATTATCAAGATTAACATGAGTCATAAACACGAAATATTCATTTCTTCATAGATCAAGACGGTTTTGATAATATTCGAAGGTAAAGAAATGATTTCAACAATCTTGTTGGATCATTTGTTTGTTTCGGTAAAGTTGAATGTCAATCTAAATGTAATCGATGTTAATATACGAATCATAAGAAAATGATTGTAACAATCATGTTAAATCATGTTCTAGGTTCGTTTAATGTCTCTTATACAAGAATAAACCGAAAGTTACCTTCCCATGATTTCATTGAAAGATTATTGAAACTGATTCGTACATCAAACCATCTCTGTGGTATTAATGAAGGACTCATAACCATCCCTGTGGCTAAGTCTAACCTCGTCCCTTTATCATCCCTGTGGCAACGAAGGGTGTGAATTGAGATGCGTTGGATTAGTTCTTATGAAGAATGAAAAGTGGCGGATTTGTTTGACTGTTTTTTGGGTTACTTGAAGCGAAACAGACTTGTAACATATGGGGGCGGATATTTTTAGGAGAGTATGTTTAGGGATGTGATAAGGGATTAGGGTTGAGTATGTGTCTGAGGTGCATATTTGTACCCCGAATATTAGGTTAATATTAACCTTGGATCTTGTAATGTCATGGGCCGGATTGTAACCAGTAAGCTTGATGAGACGCAAAGTGGGCTTAGGTTGATGAGACTTGGGCTGCGTGAGGACTATGGTGTTTATGGTTTGGATTTGTTGGAATTTTAATGTGGCATTTGTTGGAACCGATAAGTCATGACATTGTATGTGTTTGTGACTCGTGAGATTAACATGACAATATTGGAACTGGTTGAGTTTGTAGTGTAAGAATTTGATATGATTTATACATTGAGTTAGTTCTTACATGTGTTACCGGATTTGGATTTTAGCATATGTGGTTGGGACTTATTTGATTTACTTTGGTGGGAAGATTTTCAAGTTGGTCACCTAATTTGGAGTAGACAAGGTGAGATTTACAATGACAAGTAAGGACTAATTGCTTATAATATTTATATGAGATTGAAATGGATCCGGATCATTGTGACCATGTGTTGGACCATATGTGTTTTTACTTGGATCATATGGTGTATGATATTGAGATTTGATTGTATGGACTTGAATTTTAAAGAATGGATTGAACCGGACTTAATGGATGTTTGATCGGATGATTATTGATGACAATGAGATTTGATGATAAGTTGTGATTATTCAAAGAGACTTGATGCAAGTTGATGATGAAAGTTGTTGTGATAGATACATTTTGGTTATACATTTTCACGATGATTATTATGTCACGGCTTGGCTTGAATTGATTAAGGTTGACTATGGGGTTGTTTGGACGATATCTTTATTTGGCTTTGACTTGAGGTTTTCCAGACGCGGTTACTTATTTCATCTTCTTTCTATCTACCCTTCCGCGAAGATGACTTGTTTGGGCTTTTGTTGAGTGTGATAAAGACTTGGCTATTTAATTACGGTTGTGACTCTTTCTCGCTTAACTCACAACGTAACTATCACTTCGGTGTCTCACGCAGTTGAGAATATGTCAAGAGGTTTTGTACATTAGGTACACCGTTTCTTCTTCACAAGGATTAGTACAAGTTTAAGTAACAAATCTGGGGAATTTCACTTCATGATCAAGTTTGGCATATCGGGTTTACTTCTCCATGTTGTCACTGCAATAGCCGTCAGAATACGTGAATGATGTGTGTACCAATGGATTGATTGGTTGTGATGTGATCAACAATTCTCATGATATATTCGTCGCCACTGAATGTCAATAATACTTCACAGTCTAAGCAAAATCTTTCAAGAATCTTCAACGTCAGTCGTGATCTTTCAAGATGCTTGCTTATGACAAGAACTTTTCGTGCAAATGGTCGTACAAGTTTATGATGCTTCCGAAAGTTCGAAACCATAATGGGGGAGAAACGTGTACTTTGATGGTTTACGGTCAACCTCAGGGGGAAGTAGTTTTTACTACTCAACTTAGTGTGGTTTGTGAAGTTGCCTATATTTGGGTAAAGAATTGTTGATGATATCGTTGAAGCTGGATAATGAACCATTGATAAACCGCTGCTGCATGTTCCCCTTTAAACAGATATTCACCGAAACCAAGGTTGTCATAACTCATTTAAGCTGACATTGTTTACGGTTTTGTCTTGATTTTGTAAAATCCCGCGAAAGAAACTATTTCTGTTTAAACTATAGAATTGTAAAATCCAAGTTATGATGGAACCATCTTGGAGAAAGGAAAGCGTATCTCGGGTCTTCGATCTTTGGTGTTACGGGTTACATTTGAAGAAGGGATAAAAGGTGTACTTCATAAATTGGATGTGTGTTTGGATATTCGTCATGGCGCTTTGGTTATTGCTTGGTTTTACGGGTTTCGTGTTTTTAACCATGGTCGGGATGAAAACCATTATCAAAGTTCATTTAAATGTCAAAGAAGGCTAGATTTGAGCTTTTAACAAGATGTGACAACGGGTTAATTCACTATTATTTATTGGAGGTTGAAGTGAAATATCACGGGCGAGTGTACTTAGTATCCTCAAGGTATCGGGATGGTTGGATGAAGATTCTTCATGATCCTTGTTCGAGCTTATTATCAAAACGAAGACTTGGAAATCTAGTTATTGTTGGGTGTCTTTTACCTTTTCTTTTACCACTTGGGAAATTAGGCTCATACCACCACAAAATAACGATCACTTTAAGGAGTTACGTTGTAGTGCTCAAAGTCACATTCAATTGTGGATTTTCAAGAGGTAATGTACGCCTTATACTTGATGGTTGGTTGGTTGAAGAGTATAGAGTACATAGAGAGTACTTAGAGATGCTAATGGAAATCGGCACCGCTCTTTGTTTCATATGTGCAAGTTTAAGTCACGAGTTTGGGGTAGTTTACTTGAGGTCAAATTCATCATATTGGGTTTTCTCCATCGCTTGTCACAACAAAGAGCCCTTGAATGATAATGGGGTTGATTATAAGGTTGCGAGATGATGAAAAGAGAGATTATGACGTCTGCTCACATCGATTCGGGCCTCGTACTTCAACATTATGACATTTGAACAAAGCAGTTCAAGCCTCGTTCTCCAAAGAAAAGAAAAGTGTACGTTTCAATCGCTTTATCTTCCAAGAAGAGAAATCTTCTATTATGACCATACCCATCAACATGCTTCATACTTTTTCCATGCGCTTACCATCAAGTGAACCGGCTACCATCGATTGTTTTCTCATTCCACTTGCTCGATTATAATGAAGATGGCGACATCATGTGCTTATTTTGCGGGAGAAAGTGTGAATAGAACATTCGGATGGATTTCACTTATTTAGTCAAGAATGGCTTCTCCGTATGCAATTCTTGAGGGGAGAAGAAGTGTGAATTTTTGCATTGTTGATTGTTATTCGAGAATATAAATGGTCATACGGCTCTAAACTCATGTAAGAACCGAGCTTCTTCTTATCGGTCATCTTCACATGGAGTTTTTCTTCTAAGAGCCGTTGGTTGACATCTTCACTCGAATTGATGAGTTTATCGACAAAGTGCTTCCGGTTAATGCTTCACGATACATCAACATGATGATTCCGAACAATCTCTCCGCTCTTGTTTGATGTGATTGGTAGTTTGGTGTTACCATCTTGTGTGTTCGTTCTTGCGGCCCCGATTTCGATTTCCTTGATGAACATCTTTCATTCTTGTTTGATTGGGAGGGATTTTAGTTAAGGGATTTGAAAGATGTGTTAATTAGGATGCTTTTTGGTGGGATGCTTTTGGTGTGAGTTGAAGATGTTAACTATCTATTCCCAACCGCACAATCTTGAAGAAGGTCGAGTCTGATGCATTTTCTACATTTTACGCTACATGTTAGAAGACTAAAGATGAGTTTCATTTAACGATCTAAAGACTTCTTCTTAATCTGGGCATCTATCAAACAGTTGTCGGTTTGGGGATAGCACTAATTGGGAGAGAGGTATAAGTCAGATTCAATCCCCAATTAGACTTGCTCATATTTTTTAGCAGTGACTCCTCGAGACGTTGTTATTGACTATTTCTCGTATTGGACATTTTGACACAAGTTGATTACTTCGGAGTTAATCATTTATCACTTATTTGAGATTGAAGTTGACTTTCACAAAGGCGTGTTCTTATTTGATAACTTGCTCGGGCTTAAGAATTTGAGTTGAATACTTGGTTTATCTAGTTACCAAGATCGATGTGGATGGTTGAAGACATGGTTAACTATCACTATTAGGAGTTACTTTGTTTTACTCGATGTCACACGCATATGACGTGTGGATAATCGCAAGAGGTGTTAATGTCTCATACTTTGTTTGGGTAGTGAGTACTTAGAGATTTTCTTGAAGCATAAATTCTCTACACCGTTCTTCCATCATTAGGTGCAAGCTTAAGATACAAATGTGGGAAGTTGACTTGAGTTTCAAGTAGGGTATATCGGTTTTTCTTCATCGCTGGTCACTTCAAATTGTCTACATAAGGGTTGATAAAAATAGTCGAGAGAGTCTTGACAAGTTGATTCTCACAAGAGTTCAAGTGTTCTTCTCATAAAGATTTCAAGTATTTGGGCTTATATTTGTTGCCGATTCAAGTATCAAAACCGAGAGCGGGCAAGGAGACACACATCTAAACACAAAGCGAGTAAACTTGATGAACTTAATACTTAAGTAATGGCGAAGATATCCCGGAAGACAAATGTTATTACCGCGAGAGAAACTCAAGGTTTGACTCATGGCGGTAAACTTGATGAGCTTAATACTTCTAAGTGATTGAAGATATCCCGGAAAACAAATGTCATGACCGCAGAGAAACTCAAGGTTTTACTCATCAAGGCTTTTGTGTTATTAGTCCAACGACGTGGGGAAGTGATGTAATAGAAAGTTTACGAAGATAAAAGAGCTACACAAGTGTGTGATTCATTGGGGAGAGAGATTGTGTACATTGGGGATGCTCAATTGTTTCACTTGAGTGCTTAATCGGTGATTCGAGATATAATCACTTATCCCGGAGTTGACATCCGCAGAGATTGTCATCCGCAGATAATCGATGACTTGGCCCGCTTCTTCAATGTTATCGCTTATTAATTCCTTGTGTATTGGTATACTTTGGATACTTGAGCTTCATACACGATCATCGTGGAAGAAAATGTGAACACGGGAGATGTTTTCATTCCCTCATGATGTGTATTCGGAGAGCTCTTGGGTATTGGTGTACTTGGGTTCTTGAACTTCATACACGATCATCGTGGAAGAAAAATGTGAGCATGGGAGGTGTTTTCATTCCCCCATGATGTGTATTTGGGAGAGTTCATGAGCATTATACAAAGAGACTGACTACATCAATTCAACTACTTGGGGGAAGTGTTCTCTTGACACCTTTTGGAATGGATCGCTTCAGACTTTAGTGGTTATGAAATTTGAGAAGATTATTTATGAGTGGGATGATACGTTGCTGTTCTATTGGATGATATGACCCCAAACGAAGAATCTTGATTTTCGTTCTTAAAAGGAGCAGCGGGATTTATGATAATGGTGTGCTTCTCTGTGCACCAAGTTAAGGCAAGCTTGAAATAGAGCTTCGAATCTGCTCATCACATGGATTTTCGGTTTGGGGGGAAGCTGCCAAAGTCTGACTTTCAAGTGGCTCAATTTCTTTCTTCAATGCAAGAGCCTCGGAAGCTTTGGTGGTGAATGTTTAAGGGATGATGACTTCTATCTTCTACAACGGGGCTGCTCGATATCCTTATCTCGGTACTCATATCATCATCTTCTTTAACTATATCATCTATTCTATCTTTGTAAATATTTATCAGAAAACAAAATACAAAAATATAAAACCAACAAAATCAAAATAGAAAATTATAAAACCAACAAAAAGCCATAAAAATCAGAAAATTTCAAAAATACCAAAAATATGTTTTCTAAAGACATGTTTTCTGATATCGATAACATCTACGGTCTTAGAAATGTCATTCAATAATGGCACGGGACTTTAGATGAAGTTCGAGCAGGAGGTGTAAATATTTCTTTCTAAACATGTCTCAAGATATGGCTTACGCTATTTCAGATCAGAACCAGCGCTTCAAAATGGCTTACAGCTTATTTCAGATCATCGTAACCAGCGCTCAAAAAAAGGCTTGCGATTACTTGATCGTGACCCGTGCTTAAACTATGGCTTGCTATTATTTGAATAGCAACCCGCTTCTTTTAAAGGAAGAAAAGTCTTTGCGCTAAACCTATTTTCAAAATATTTCGCACTTATCCTAAAACAATTTGAGGAAAGTATGTCAAGGACTCTTGCTCCTACACAAATGTTTTTCCGTCTAAAATTCTTCAAAAAATATCATTGTTTTCAAAAATGGTGGAAAATGAGTTGCTTGAAAATCAATCGCTTTGAGTTTTATAAAATTTGGAAACTCAATCAATGACTCAAAGAATTTTAAAATCTTTTATAAAATGAGTTATTGGTTGAGGGGAGAATGTTTTCAAATCTATATCTTCTAACGAGCTTTCTTAATTATCCTAATATGCTTAATTAAAATGATGTTAACCTATGTTGATGGACTAGGTGCCAAGGATATGATTGCTAGGATTAGATAATTAGAGTTTGATGAACACATTTTCCCATACATTTATATGATCCGATTGATATGTTGCATTGACTTTTATTAGTCGATTTTTGTTTGGGTGATGTCGACCACCATATATTTGTATGTGTGTTCACTAACGATGCGATATCATGGATATAAGAATGTTCCCATCCGGATCCCACAATTGAAGATGATTGGATGCCGAAAGGAAAGGGTAACTATTTCTTGGGTTGACAAATGAAGAAACGGAGCTTAATTGGACTTCTATGGAGAGTTGGCATAAATGCAACGTAAGAGGTCTCATCGCATCGAGATATGGTTTTCTTCAAACCGATTGAAGAAACGGAGCTTAATTTGACCTCGGTTGGCATTCAAATGCAACGTAGAAGAAGTCTCACCGCATCGCAGATAGTTTTTCTTCCAAACCCTCACAAAGAACAAAAACGGAAGCAACTCAACCACCCAACGATCTTTGTGCGGATAATTGTGATTATACCATTTTCTTTAAACAATTTTTAACTAATATTGTTTTGAAAAATGGAAAAATATTTGTTTTGAAAATAAATTTGACTTAATTTTGAAAATCACCGGACTTCATTTTTATCAAAACCTAAGTCACTCAATCAACGACTACGGTCATCGATTGGGGGGGAGAGTGATTTAAAATAAATTATTTTCAATCAATATTGCTTCATAAAAGTTCGGATTGTACAATTTAAGTGGTGATCTAAAGATTTAATGTTATGTCATGGTATGATTTTTTCTTTAGAATCAAGGTCTTTCAAAATGAAATTTTTCTCGTTCTTGTTTGATTGTGAAATTGTTTTGTTTTACTTAAAAGATCTCTTAAAAACTATCATACCCGACACTCAACAATCTTTAATGTCTTAAAATGGTCCTTATCTCATTATCTTTCAAAATTGAATCTTGCCACGCCTTTCCCCAAATTTTTCTAAATGATTTAAATCGGTTGGGATCACAAATCTCAAATGGTTTGATATTTCGATCGGGGTAGAGATCGTGATTTAAATCTCAAATCTGTTTTAAATGGAATTGGTTTTAGTCCTTAAAGGCACTCCGCCTCCATGTGCCAAACGATTTCAATATACATAATGCACATGTTGAGAAGGAGGATTTATCCAAAACCGGATGAGTATTTAAACAAGGCCACATTTTCTCCCATGTTTTCTAAACCTAATTAAATCACTTGGGATCCAAAATCTCAATGGGTTTGATATTTTTGATCGGGGGAGAATTTGTGATTTAATAATGAAATTTGATAAAAGTTGATCGTTTTGATTCAGTTGTGCAGGCTGCTCTCTCATATGTGCTAAACGCTTTCGAATCTCGAAGCATATATTGAGGGGGGGGGGGCATTTTTAAAAGAAAGGAAGCTATTGAGGTACAAAAGCTTGTATGTTTTAACATAAAGTACCTTGATTGAGTTTTCAAATGGTTTTCTAAATGGCTTTTGTGATTCGTGGATGTGCTTCAAAAGAACTCTTGCCTCTATGTGTTAAAATGATTTCTCTTATCCTATGCACATATTGAGGGGGAGAATTTTACCAAGAAAATCAAATGGCTTTTTTCTATGAAAATTGTGATCAAAGAAAATATTTCAAAGTCCTCTTGCCTCCATGTGCTAAACAATTTCTAAATCATATGCACATGTTGAGGGGGAGGTTTTCTAAATGATCAAAACTATTAAGGTACAAAATGCTTTGATCTCGTATCACATGTACCTTGATTGATTTTTCCAAATGATTTTTCAATTGGTTTCAAGAAGGAAAGAACAATACCAAAAGACCGACCAATTTACTTTATGCATGGTGTTATAAGGATGGTTAGGTTAGGTATTTGTTCCCACGATCCCGCCAGAGTCGGAGGATCTACCCAGGACAATCCACTAGATAGTGTAGAGTCCTTAGGTATATTGAAAAAGGAGAAAATGAGAAATGGGAAGAGTGCGGACCGAGATGTAACTAGTAATGGAATAAACCCAACAAGGTTCTAGTAATGAAGTCTCGGTAAGCAATCAAGGGTTGAAGAATGAAAAAGAACCGAATGTGAAAAGGGTGAAAAGAAATAGCCTCCATCAATTCAACCTTAGGCGTATACCGGGTTCAATTCATATACTCTGGTGGTTACCAAGGTAACATCGGTATTGAAGACAAGACGTCATGGACCCAAAGGACGACCGCACTTCAACTTCCCAAACTACTCAAGTTCCTCTTAAAGGGCTTGTTTCATTCTCACGGGAACCTACATAATCTATCGACTTTCTCTTAGAGATTGTTGATATTGAAGAAGAGACCCTCTCCCAGTCTCCCAAGACAGAACCAAATGTGCACTATTGAGTCTAGAGCCAAGAGATCATCCACAATATCTCGTTAGGACACTAAATTCATGAAGACTTCTTTGTTTCACACAATGTGGAAAGTAAGTATATATTAAGAGTCCCACGATTATCCTTGTGGTATTGCCGAACATCCGAGTGGTATGTAAAAGTATTCACGATGAAGATGGAAATCCTTCTAGAGCCAACATCAAACAAGCTCTTGGTGGGTGACATGTGAGATCTTCTCGTAAGAACAAGCTTGTGACAAGCGGATAGAAACGATGGGAGATTCATTCTTGAATCAACCTTGGTCCAGAATGGAATTGACGAATACTTTTGGAAAAATCGTTCGATGTGCAAACCTTCTTTTCTCTAGCACGTCGAATGTGTATTCATTTCAAATTTAAAAGGTATCTCGATTGAAAAATACTTTAGAAAACCGCTCGATGTGCGAATCTATTCTTTTCGCTAGCGGTGAATGTGTACTCATTCTCTAATACAAAAGTATTTTGATTGAAAATTGATCTTTCTCATAAAACCTTTGTCATATTGCAAAACTCTTTCTTCAAGCAATACGCGATTGTTTTTCAAATCATTTTCATCAATCGGTGAATCTCAATTTGCCGGTTCACTCACTCCGTGTTGTCTTCTTTGAGACGCTCCGTTTGAGAACAACTAAGAACAAACGCGAAACCCCGCAAGGAGATTCTTAGGAATCCTACCGATCACAGGCGAGACATGTAATCGATCAACGGGAACCGTGGGCGTGTACCTCAATTCAACAAAAGTGATCAAAGACACTTTCGTGTGTTTTATTGCTAACTGTTGTTTGCGGTACATTTGGATGATGCGGTGATCGTAATTGAGGAGTCAATCCAAAGCCGCATGTTCACAAAGAACCACACTTAATTGAAGAAATCATGATCGGTGCATATCTACATAACCCGGTTATGATATTTTTATACTATGCTTCGCTACTGCCGCAAATATCATGAACCGATGAGGCTTCCGCTACTACGATGGAAAGATGTCATGATCCGAAAGTGTGAGCATGTCGGTCCGAAAGTCACAACTTCACATGATGGCAACACAATAAAGGGTGATCCAGAGATTTCTTGTGGTCGATGATCTCAAAGAAAGCTCAAGATCATCAAAGATGTAGATCGATTAAAGGCCTCCACTAAAAGTACAAATCTATGCGGACTTTGAAGTTGCACCGCTTATGCACAAAGATTGCAGATTTGAAGAATTGAAGTCTACGAGCTCAAGAACGAAGTCAAGAATAGAATGCTAGGATTCAAAATGTAAATCATGGGGTGACCTCCCTTGGGGAGATTGTTAGAATTAGAAAATTCCATGTTAAAGTGTCGGTCACCCCAATTATGGTCTAGCATAAGTTAGCTCGTGACGTGTCGTTATTTACGCTACTTAGTAGTTTATTAGTTAGTTTGTAGCGTAGATTAGTTTAGTGCAACACCGTGGAGGAAGGACGGTCTTTACCCATCAGATGCCCGATCCAGGCCGATAGGAGGTCGTGTAAGTTGTAGTATAAATACCCTTCCATCTATGGAAGGGTGTGGCTTCTTTGAATAAACCTTTCATTTCATATAGCAACTCTCTTTCAAGGAACCTCCTCTCAACTCTCTTCATCTCTCTAATGGCTTTCTTATTTAATCATTGTCCTAGACCACCCAAATCATCAAACAACATAAATATTGGATCCTAACAGATATTGCTAATGCCGTTTGTTTCTTAGAAAACCAAGATGTTAAACAACATCCCATAAAAGTACATACCCCACTTGTACTTTTTCTATCAACGAATCACCGCATGGTCGAATCGCATATACAATTGTTTCTACTCCCGTGCCCTTAGGATACCATAATCCTAATTGTGTTGTACCTTAATATATCTAAATATTCTTTTACGGCTTCTAGGTGTGATGTTTTAGGTCTTCTTGAAACCTAGCACATAAGTAAATGCTAAACATGATAGCCTACTACTTGCCGTGAGGTAGAGAAGACTACCAATCATGCCACGATATTTAGTATTATCTACGGATTCTCCATCTTGATCTTTAGTGAGTTTGGTATCGGATGACATTGGTGTCCTAATTGGTTTTGACTCTTCTAAACCGAATTTCTTTAACATCTCTTTTATGTATTTAGATTGGTTAAATAAGATACCATCTTCTACTTGTTTGATTTGTAGACCAAGAAAGAAACTAAGTTCTCCCATCATACTCATCTCGAACTCGTCATACATGATCTTAGTGAAATCATCACACATGTCTTGACAAGTGGATCCGAATATAATATCATCTACATATATTTGCACTATGATTATATGTGACTCTCTTTTCTTAGTAAAAAGTGTGTTGTCAACTAACCCCATGGTATAGTTGTGTTTAATTAAAAATGACTTGAGTCTATCATACCAAGCTTTTGGAGCTTGTTTGAGAACATAAAGGGCTTTATTTAATTTATACACTTGTTTAGGTTTTTCAAAATCGATGAAGCCCGGAGGTTGAGCTACATATACTTTTTCATTAATGAAACCATTTAGAAAAGCGCTTTTGACATCCATTTGATAAAGCTTTAGATCATTAGCACAAGCATACGCAAGAAGTATTCTTATAGACTCTAATCTAGCCACGGGGCATAGGTCTCATCAAAGTTTATTCCTTCGTTGGTTATACCCTTGGGCAACGAGTCTAGCCTTGTTCCTAGACACTACTCCGCTTGCATCTAATTTGTTTTATAAACCTATTTGGTTCCTATTATGGTTTGATTATTAGGTGGAGGGACAAGTGTCCAAACATCATTATAAACAAATTGATTTAATTCTTCTTGCATAGCCATTACCCAACTCTCATCTTTATGGCTTCTTGTGTATTATTAGGTTCTATGGTTGAAACGAAACAAAACAAGCTACTTTGGTTTTGAACTTGAGACCTTAATGTTCTTCGCTTAGCTTTCCTATGACCTTATCTACGGGTGATCTTTGGACTCTTTAATGTTTATGACTTCATCATTTAAAGGTTCTTCTTCTTCATTAATCTTTTTCTTTATTACTATAGCTTCACTTTCTACGATCTCGTCATCGACAAGAGGTGGAGAGAGTTTGGGTGGACTTACATCAAATTTTATATTTAATGACTCTTCTACCTTCATTGTTTCTTTGTTTAATATGACGTAAGCTTTGCTATTTGGAGAGTAACCTAGAAAGATACATTCGGTTGATTTAGGATCAAATTTTGTAAGGTAATCTTTAGTGTTAAGAATAAAACATTTGCTTCCAAATACTCTAAAGTGACTTAGCGTAGGCTTTTTTCCTCGGAGTAACTCATATGGAGTTTTACCTAAGATTGGTCTAATTAATACTCGATTGAGTATGTACGTTGAAGTATCAACGACATTACACCAAAACTTTTGAGGTATGGATTGTTCATTAAGCATGGTTCGACTCATTTCTTGTAGGGTTTTATTCTTTCTTTCTACTACCCCATTCGATTGTGGAGTGCGTGAAGCCGAGAAGTTGTGAGTAATACCATTATTGTCACAAAAAGCTCCGAATTGCACTTCATTATCGAATTCCCTACCATGATCCGTCCTAATAGACACTATAGGACTTCCTAGTAGCCTTTGGATCTTTTTGCTTAATATTTCAAAATAATTAAAGGTTTCCGTTTTGTTCTTTAAGAATTTTGTCCATGTATACCTAGAGTAATCATCCACTATGACCAAAGTGTAGTAGTTGCCTCCATAACTTTGGATAGCGGATGGACCAAACAAATCCATATGTAGTAATTCTAGACACTTAGTTGTAGACACCATGTTTTTAGCTTTATGACTAGAATGAACTTGTTTTCCTACATTACAAGCATCACAAAAGTGATGTTCATATTTTAACTTAGGTAGATCTCTTACTAGATCTTTGGATTATAGCGATTGAAGAAGTAGCATATTGGCATGACCCAATCTTCGATGCCATAAGGTCGAAGTATCATCCATAAAGGTAATACATAGTTTGTCATTAGGTTCATTACCGATTTTAATGACATAGACTCCATGTTTCCTAATACCTCTTCCTATGGTTATGCCATTTTTTAATATCTTACTACCGGTTTCGGTAAAAAGTACATTGCACTTTTTATCACATATTTGTCCTATACTTAAGAGGTTAAAGTTTAGGTTTTCTACGTGACACACATCGTTAATGGTTAGAGATTTGTTAGAAATCGTACATTTACCGATGATTCTACTTTTGCTATTTCCAAACACCACATTACCTCCATTGAAGGATTCATAAGTGGAGAATAGATCCTTATTGCCGGTCATGTGCCTCGTGCACCCACTATTCTTGACCCATTCATCCGGGTCTAGGTCGACCTTTAACCACACCTAAGAAAATAATAAACTCAAAGGTTTAGTCCCCATTTGTTCATAGGTCCATTAGTGTTAAACATTCCATTCATGTTAGACATGTATGGATAAGATGAGTATGCATTCCATGGAGCAAAGTTTTGAAAAGGAAAACCATTTTGCATATTTGGGTTCCATCCCATTTTATGGTTATTTCTCGGGTAAACATTATTAGGTCTCCTAGAAGGATTTGGTTTTGAAAAAGATGGAGCCTATTTTCTTGCAAAAGTGGGATTATATTTTGGAGTGGTTGTCTAGTGGTGACATGAGTTGGTTTCTTCCTATTAACAATGACAAACTCAGTTCTAGATGAAGAAGCTAAGTTATTACCACTTTGTTTGCTAAGCAGATCCACGGATCCCTGGTCAGACACTAGCCGGTTCCCTTTTATGGATCCGCCACAACAGTGGCTGGTTTTTCTAGTGCCTTAACAAATTTTGTTTCTTTATTTTCACTAGTTGATGGATCAAGTTGTTGAATACCTAAACCTTTTTGGTTGTTACCGGTTTTAACACTATCTAATATTGTATCTAAAGTATTCGTACTCATTCTCACAATTTTAGAATCTAGTTGATCAACTAGTGTTTGAAGTTGAACGCAAAGTTCACATTCACCACTTGCTATTTTACCCTTTTCTAAACGTTTTACTTTTTGCTTTTAATTCTATGACTTCTTTATCTAAACGTTGGTTTTGACTCTTTAAAATCTTATTTTTGTTAATTAGTTTTAAGCTAATATTGCATAGTTTGTCATATTCATTATGCAATGAGTCGTCATCAAGTGATGAGCTACTATAGTATTCGTGACATACCTCGTCATTTTCCATGAGACAAATTTCTTCGTCCTCCTCGTCAGCCATTCCCCACGTGCCGCTCACAAACGCCTTTTGATCATCCCGTTTGGGACACTTAATAATAAAGTGGTTTGGGTCCCCACATTTAAAGCAAATACGATCATCTTTGGCTTCTCGTCCTCTTTGCTTTTCCGAAGCCTTCTTATCGTCATATGGTTGTTTGACGATCTTCCTTTCTTTTAAAGAACTTTTAAAGTCCTCACCGCCATAGCGTACTCCTCGTTGTCACTACTCAAGAGGAGCTCGCTCATCTCTTGAAGCCTTTTGGCTTTAAGGGCAAGAGATTTGTGTTTCTTCACCTTGAGGCTTCTGAGTCTTTAGCAAGGACAAGCTCGTAGACTTTTAAGTTGCCTATGAGTTCATCAAGGTGAGGATTGTTAAATCTTTTGACTCTTCGATCGCCGTCACCTTGGATCTCCACTTCGATGGAAGTGCCCTTAGATATCTCCTAACATGGTTACGGCTAGAAAAAGATTCATCAAGTGCTTGTAAAGATGTAATAATAGTATTAAAGCTAGCAAATGAATGATCTATAGTTTCCTCATCCGATATTGAAAATTGTTCATCTTGTTGAACAAATAAATCAATTTTATTATTTTTAACTTGTTGGTTGCCTTGATGAGTTACAACTAAAGAATTCCAAATTTTTTAGAGGTTTTAAGCATAGAAATTATTTCGAATTCCTTTTCGTAAAGCATTATATAAAACCATTTTTGCTTCACTATTTTTAGAAAGCTTTTCTTCATTTCATCATTTAGTTTATCATGAGGTATGTTAACTAAATTCCTTTATCATCTTTTGAGGTAGCCTCAAAATCGCCTTCAACAATAATGTGCCAAAGATCAATATCTTTAGATTTCACATATGTTTCAATGTATTTTTCCAATATATAAAACCATTAGTTTCAAGTAGTGGTGGTCGTTGCATAGATTGCCCTTCCTTATAATTTCGTAACCCATAGTGATCGAAAAGTTTTAAAATACAATTTTACTTTAAAACTTTTATAAACTTAGCTCTTGATGCCAATTGTGGAAAACTAGAAGGGGGTTGAATAGTTTTGCCGATTTTAAGTTAGTTTCAAAACTTTAGATTCGTTGATATGTGAGATCTTATGGATGTAGAGAAAGTATAGATCTAATGATAAAGCAAGTAAATAAAGTAAAGCAAAAGGATAGAAATGACACAACCGATGTATAGTGGTTCGCCACAAGGACACCTTCCTTGCCCTACTCCACCCCCGAGTCACCTACTCGAGAGTTCAAGCACTATGTCAACAAACTCCTTCACTTGGCGGAGAAGCCTTCACAACGTTGCTTACACCTTTTCCAAGACAAAGCTAGATACCGAGTCCGTAACACGGTGGACCAAACCAACACGACTATTACACAACAAATATGTGAAATATCAAATACAAGATCTTCGCTCTGTAAATCTTATGAGGACAAATCAATCAAGGACCCTTGCTTGGATGACTTGTAGAATGCTCGTGATCTCGCCTTAGAGAAGGACCTATATGAGAATCACAATAGAAAGAAAGAAGAACAACTCTAGATCAAGTGATCTATATGTTAGAAGAGAATGAGAGTGTTTGAGAGATTTAGTAAGAAGAAAGGTGAGTGAGAATGAAGAAATGGCTCTCTATTTATAGGCAATTTCTTCCACTGCCCTCGGATCTCACGGATCCCTCCCACTGAACTGCGTCTAGTGTAATCCTAGGACGCCCTCTTTGTCCATGGGTTTTGGTTATGGGTCATGGGTTATGGGTTGGTCCATGGGTTTTCCTTAGATTCAATGTATCTAAAGTATACATTGTATCTAGCCATTTTGGGTATGGGTTATGATCCATGGGTTATGGTCAATGGGTTTTGGTTTTTACCCATCCTAATAAACTATTACAACAAATGATTAATTACAACATTTTTGTATTAAATGGCTATATGTAGATGCTTTACAAAAATAACATGTATCCTTATAATTGTACTTAAGATAACATTATATTTGTTATCAACAAAACACAAAGAGATCGCAAAATATTAATAAACGTTTTTACAGTTTATTTGTATTAAAAAAATTATTTTAGTAATATCCTGAGAATTCGACAATCGTTAGATCATCTTCGCAAAAGTTATTAAGAAAACATCGTTATAAAGTTTCATTTTGGTCGAAACACCGTTTAAACATCACGCGTATAACGAAAATCAACTATGATAATTTTTCTCATATCAGATAAATTTTTAGATCACTCATAATTAATTAGAGAATTTTTAAGATTTCATTTCTTAAAATGTTACCAAATAAACCTACAAAGACGAGACTAAACTTACATTTTAAACAAATCTACTTAGACCCGCACTTAACCATTCTCGTGACCGTGTTTTCTAAGATATTTAGACACTTTTACATTTTTGGAAAAGTCAAACATATTTCCTCCTCCGTTGACCATAAAGAAATTAACCTTATACATTCTCTAGTTTTGCTTAAATCGCGTAACTTTTAGACTTCACGTATAACTCATAAGTTATCACACGATGACGAAACCACATTTTGACATCTCATATCACTTTTAGACTAATTTTAGTCTACTCTAAATAAATTCACGGTCATTTCCGAAATTGCTCTTCTTTCGATAAACTGCGAATTACGCATTTTTGACCCGTGTTTCCAGCTTTAAGCGTGGTTTTGCACCCAATGAGACTTATCACCCATTTTATATTTTTAGATGGAGTATAATGATGAGTTTCACCATTCCTACAAGTTTCATATTTTTACGATACCCGTTTTACGTTTTATGGCTTAACAACTTACGGTTGGCATTTAACGGAACCAAATCATGCTCTAAACTCAAGATAATACCAAAACTATCCACCTAAGTCATCTTATCTTGTTATGGCCGACTTAGGGGGGGGGGGGAGTCATCATTTTGGTGGCTTAATCCTAACCATGGTTCATTTAGATCATTACATGTGTCCTAACTTAACCATGGTTAACATTTAACCCAATATATGGTTAACCAAACTTACCCTCCTATAAATAGCAAGTGAAATACATCCTAAACAACCTCATAAACTGAATTGGGTCGTTCATATCATCAAACCATCATATCTTCCATAATTTGATCTTGAAACTCCAGGTTTATGCAAAGAAGTTCCAAAGATCAAGCTACTTCATCAAATCTCTAGCAAGTTTAAGTGATCTCATTGAGTTTAAATCCACACAAGTCACTTAGTACTTCATCACCAACTCTTCAAGTTTGCAAGGGTGCCAAGGTGTGGAAAGCTAGCTCAATCCAAAGTCTTAAGTGATCAATCAAAGCCCTATCCTTACTAAGTTACTCCTTTCTTAAGTGAAAGCCAAAAGTTGTAAGCAACTTATCACCACCATCATCTCATCTTTATTATTCATAATCTTAAATATTTCATGCTATATATATAGTTACTATATTGATTCATGATGTACATATACTCAATCACATGTTTTAATTTACATATTGTCGTAAAAGTAACAAACTAGTAAACTAGTCATATTCTACACGTTTGAAACCATTAAAATTAGTCACATATGAACTTTCTAACTTACATACTATGGTAGACAAGATGAAAAGGTAAACATAGCAATTTGAATCACCCGAAACGGACAAACGAGTCAAACGTTATGGCCAAAAGAAGTTAGCGAAACCAAAACGCAGAACGCCTAACACAAGTCAAGGTACCGGTCGCTTTTAAAGTGGTACTTCGGTCCGAATCATCAAAAGTTAAAACACGAAAGTTGTCCGAACGACGTTTTCCTTTTGTTTCAAAGAAGCTCGGACCTTGAAAACGCTTAAATAGGCCATTATCTTTCAAAAACTGAAACTGCCCTATATATAGTTTCACAACTATACTTTTGTCACAACTAAAAGACAAACCAAGAGGCCTAATGGCCTTAAGCCGAGACCACAGCCACAGATAAGGCCAAGGCTAAGTCTCAAGACCATGGTAGCCTAGAACAAAGCCACGACAAGGCCATGGCTAAAGCCTCAAGACTTATTTAGCCGAGACCGTAAACCAAAGGCCTTAGCCTTGACAAACCTAGATGTATTCAATACATATTGGATCTACTTCCTTGATAAACTATGAAACTATACTTGTAATAACCAACTTTACAATTTAGAAACTTGTAAACTTTTCTTTAAACACTTGTGACATAAATTATGACGATACTTGTAATAACCATTATGATTCCTAATCATAACTAAAACAACCTTGTAACTTGTGTTACAAACCATATGACACTTATGATATATAAACAAAACATATGTTTTATCTACTAAGTGCTACAAAACTAGGGAGCTTCATGTGAGGGTTTCATTTGAGTAAACCGATCGACGAGTTCTTGAATTTACGATTTAAAGTGTCCTAGCTCCTCGAACGCTTACTACATGACCTCTCGAATTGTGATGGCCCGAACGGTAGTACGATATGTATAAACTAAACTCATTTTCACAACTAGACCATTTCTATAAAACGACATACACAAAAACCATGTTCTACATCATGATCAACATAGAAATGTATATAGGTTTGTTAATTCTTTAGCATCATTATTTCAAACCTAAGTCGCAACATCCTATTTTAGGTTGCTCGTAGAAGTTCTCACGGCATATCCATCATTCTCATTATACATTTGATATCATTTACTCTAAGGTGAGTTCATAGCCTCACTTTCTATTACTTAATTGTTTTACAAACTGGGGAATACATGCTTTATTTTAAACCGAACACATTGCTTTCAAATCAGATACTTATCTCGATTATTTTACTTGCACTAAGTTACCGCATTTGCCAAACTTAAGTCCCTAAATCATGAATCATTAATCACAAGTGAAGTGGCGCGAATATTGTGGATAGATCTATCGGGATTGACGAATCCCGTTTTTGACCAAGTCCGGTAAACAAACGCACTTATTTGAAGAACCATAGGTTAATTGGAAAATTACCTATTAGGCAATCATACTATTATATCAATTTCTATTGACAAGTCGTTAACGCTTTCGGTATCATGAGCTTAGTGCAATAATAATCATTTTGTTTTCAAACAATTGGTGTGAGTCTATAGCTCACACTATAAACATTATGTGTTCAAGCGATTTCCTAAACTCTATGAATTTCACTCAACCTTTGTGTTGATGTTTTAAGCATGTATTTCAGTCCATAATGTCTGGCAGTCGGACCAAGAGCGAGGACTAGATCAAGAAGGCTATAAATATTTTATCATTCACAAAACATCAAAGACTTTATATTGATGTACTTTGTAAACAATGGAACCAACTAGGACCTATGTTGTAAACTCTGATATATTTTAATAATTTGAATGATAAATCCTTTTTAAACGACTCCTTTAGAGATCGTTTTCTATTGTTATGACTGTTGTGCCATGAAGTAACACCCAGTTTGAATTCCGCTGCGTATCACAAAATTGGGGGTGTTACACCGTAAGCCAATTGACGTAGGGCACATGTGCATTTCATAATCACACTAAAACTCATTTCACCCCTACAATCTGGTCGCACTCTAAAGAAATCAAAATGCTTAGGAAGAGGATGATGAGTTTTAATATATGTTTCAATACCTTGTACTCTTTGTAAAAATAGACGACGGCTTATACGAAAGCGACGCCTAAAATTATTGTCCGTATATTTTGGGTTGTTACCAAAATAGTCAGCAAGTAGACGTGCTTCAGCAACTTCACGTTTACGGGGGACGTATCGACGATGTTTTGAAGGACCGGCTTCTTGTTCTTGCAATGTTTGCCCTGCCTCGAACTCTTGAATAAACATTTCTAGTTCCGTTAACTCTTCAATGTCACTTTCACCGGAATAAGATGATTCACTCGTGTAACTCATGTTTCAGCAAGTGTACAATGGTTTAGTATTTTGATTGAAGATGGAGGAGATGAATATGATAAAAATTGTAGATATGATATGTTATTTATAGGGTTTTTTTTTTTTTTTTTTTTTTTTTTTAAGGAATTTCTTTCCGTTATTAAACGGATATAATTTGATTTTCTCAATTATATCTGCTGGTAAAGTGGGCTTTGTCGAAACTTGAGCTCATCGTCACCACGACGATCACCTCCATCGCGAGCCACAGCGAAGGCACCGGTGTGGCGGCGGCCGTCGGCGAGCTTCAACGAGTCCATACCTCTTAAAATTATCAATTTAGAAACTTACTTTTAACTAAAAGAACGTGCATGTGTCAACTTCTCCAACGGGTATATAATCTTAAAATGGAAAGCTTTGCAAGCAACGTCAATAACATGAATAGTCCATGTAAATTGCATGAACACTTAAATACGTAAAGATGCCAAAAGCTAAACTAAAAAAGTTGTTGTTGTAAACAATATATAGAAAGTTAAAAAAAAATGTATAAAACATGTCATGGTTATACTTGTACATATCGGATGAACATTGATCATAAACTCTTTCTTTATAAACAAAGTTTTTTGTACGATTTGAGATATTACCGTTCTAATCACAACTTTCAACCTTCTTTTGCTTTTTATCGTGAAAACATAAACGTACAGTTGTTTATGTGTGAAAATAGAATGTAGCCAATACAAACCAAGTTTTAAAACTGATTGTTTCTGACTCTTGCTTATGGTCATAAAAAAAAAAAGATGAATAATAAAAATAGGACGAAAAGATAATATATATCAAGTCTATTCTTATAGTCTTTTTCTGTAAATAAACAAATTAACAAAGCTAACTAGTTATAATATCCGTGCATGCACGGAGTTTTGACAAAAAATTTATTCTGTATTAATACTGAATATTGTGTCTTTAAAGGTAATTGCATATAATTATATAGTTATAAGTTTCGTGCACGCACGAAGTTTACACATAAATCAAATTTATTTTAACATTATAGTTCAGTATATACACATATAAAAATTTGCCTATGAAAATTGTGATATAAATACAACTAATACTTATGCACGAGTTTTTCATTATGCATTAATATCCATTAGAATTTGGTAAAATATTTGTAAAATTTCTGTTAGGTAACTCAAGATTTAATTTTATTTAACTGACAAAGATGTTGATGTTGTTATTTAAATTTCACTACTGATATTATGTTGTACACATGATGCAAGTTTAATAGCACATAATGAGCGTTGATAAAGTTAAAGTATACGCTTTAAATTTTTTCAAAAATGTTTTTCTAGATATCCTTATATAAATAAATAAGAATTACACGAGTAATTGTTATAAAACAATCGCAGATATTTATTTTTATATTAAAGTAACCCGTGCTTACAATTTGATAATTATATTCCCGTTTTCAAGAATTTAGCAGATTTAAAATGTAAACTCGTGTCCACATAAGTTAAACTTTTAAAAATGAAATAAATGAGTCCTTATTGAATGTATATAGTACAAAAATTGATAATTATAATCTTATGCAAATTTATATGTTGTTATTTTAAAACAACATATACATTAACAAAGGGTATAAAGTATAAGGGGGTATTTGTTTATAATCCAAAGTTATTAAAAAAACATGTAGGCTTATAATATTACACTTAACTCTATATAATTTTTAAAAATTCAACCACTAAAGTTTTATTAATTACCTCATCTTTTTTTAAGTTTTTATTTTCACAAATTTGACACCTATATTTTAATGTGTTTTTTTATCAACCAAATTTCTCTATCAAATTTATTAAAGTTTGACCAAAACTAACTTAATTTTGACTTTTATTAACCAATCACATCATATGATTTTAATTACGTAGCGAAATCGAGCTCTCCTATTGACCCAATTGTTTTTTCAATAAGAATGAATTGACAAAATCACTCCGAAATGATGTAATTCATTTATTATATAAAAAATTATACATCAAATTTATTCTTATAGTCTTTTTCTGTAAATAAACAAATTAACAAAGATAATTATATATCAAGTTTATTCTTATAGTCTTTTTCTATAAATAAACAAATTAACAAAGATAATTATATATCAAGTCTATTCTTATAGTTTTTTTCTGTGAATAAACAAATATTTAAGATCATTTGAGGACAAAATATTATTTATATACAAAGGGATCAATCTCCATCATCCATTTTTATTTGATTTAATGGATGAAATTAATCACAACATTTTAAAAATCCACTTTCATCATGTTTTTTAAAATATTAATAACTTTCAAACCATTAATCGTTAAGCGAAAAAAAAAAATATCGTCATGACAAGATTTAATTATCTTTCATAGATAAGACTTTGATATAATTTCGTATTTTCACTTATTTTTTGTTTTTTTTTTTTTTTTTTTTTTTACGTTCGAATTTGCATTAAAAAATCATATATGATTAAACACTAATTTGAATATCACATGTGATATTAATGTTATATTATATATGATATGTAATATCACATGTGATATTAGTGTAATATTACATGTGATATTAGTGTAAAATCACTTATGATATACATATCATATCACATGTGATATCACATATCATATATGATTTAACACTAATATCACATGTGATATATTCAAATTAGTGTTTAATTATATATGATTTTTTTTCATGCAAATTTCAAGAACGTTAAAAAGACGAAAACGAAAAAACGATTTTTTTTTCTTTTTCGAAAGTATATCAAAGTCTTGCCTATGAAAAATAATTAAACGCCATGACGGTGTAAATATTTTCAATTAACGATCAATGGTTTAAGATATATTTAAATTATAAAAATATGTGAAATAATAAAATGTTTTTAATCTCATTTATTTCTTTTTAAATGGATGTTGGAGATGAGTCCCGTAAAAAAAGTTTGATATGTAAAATAACTCTCTTTATAAACAAATTAACAAAGATAATTATATATCAAGTCTATTCTTATAGTCTTTTTCTGTAAATAAACAAATTAATTATTCAACCCTTTTAAGTCTTTGGATACCATCGGTCACTTGGATTTTTAATAACCTATCTAACGTAATAAATATATTAAGTCAATTATTTTCGTCTTTTTTATACAATAAATAGTACGTATAATAAAATAGTAAAGGTTTGTACGTGATAATAAAACATTTGGTTCTCATTTATACCGGCCGGCGTCTAAGGAGCCGTTAGTTTGGAGTATTTCGGAATGATGGAATGACATTCATAGACATTTCAAATCTTTGGTTAAGAATTTAGCCGTTAGTTTGGAGCGTTGACATGTACCCGTGCTCAATTCATGTGCCGTACTCTTATGTATTTAAAAATCTTATCGACCCAAGCTGATAAGCTTATAAGCTTAAAAAGATAGAGTTTATGAGCTGTTTAACTTTTTCATAAGTTTATAAGCCTTTGAAAAGAAATTAGACTAGCTACCCAAATTACGTTTTCCTTGGCTCTTCTTTTGATCACTTTAACGAAATTAGCCTTTCGAAAAAATGTGCGTTCTATTTTGTTATATTAAGAACTGCAATACGACAACTAATTGTTCGTTTATGATCTGTCATAAATGATCTAGTGGTAGTTCAAGTGGTTGCTTGAGATAAATGTGATACTCCAGTCACATTTCATTGTACGTATCTGATTGTTTTAAAGTAATATATTTTATCGGGTGATGGCCCATTTACCCAAAAAAAACTGCAATACGACAATGAGCTAAATTAATTATAATGTTGTAGATATCACCTACTATTATTCTATTAAAATGGTGAGATGACGTTAATGTGCGTACAATAATGTCGAAAGCACCAACGATGTCTAACAATTCTGACGACTTTGTTTGTGGATCCAAATTTGTTTTGACCTTTTCGTACAAAGTTACAAAACCGCCTGATCTATATATATTCGTTTTCGCTTTCATATTGGTGGTCAAAGCCACCATCTATTTTGCATGTATATCTTCTATATTTTCTAAAAAGTTATACTTGTGTTTATTAGAAATATGTTAGACGTAATCTTAAAGATATGTATATACTGCTAGATGATTATCCGTGAATAGCGATGACGTTATATAGTATCATTAATTGATTGTGCTATCTTTGGAGAAAGTAAGAGTTTGAAAAGTTTGCGGGTTAAATTGTAATAACCTTACATAAGAGTAATAAGACTTAAAAAAAGCTCATTATGCTTAACAAAATGCTAGATCAATTGCCATAATGTTATTTTAAATTCCCGATTTTCTCATGAAAAGACATTAATACCCTTTGTTTTCTTTATCAGCAATCACCGCGCCATCACTTCCCGCAAGCATTGCACCTAACTTTAATCCCTCTAAAACAACACTGACCTAAACTTTTGTGCAACAAAAATAAACAACAATGATTAACACGATATCAAAATTAATATATGTCATATGTCCCATATCATTTCTTTACTTCCTAAGGTACCGACTCTTTCTCGTGTAAATGATTATCGGCCTATTTCCTGTTGTAATGTTATTTACAAATGCATAAGTAAAATAATCACGAACCGAATTAAAGAAAGCTTAGATGATATTGTAAGTGATAATCAATCGGCCTTTGTTCCGGGTCGGTCTATCTCGGATAACATTCTTCTTACTCAGGAATTAATGCACAACTATCATTTGAACCGAGGTCCCCCTAGATGTGCTTTTAAGATAGACATCCAAAAAGCGTATGATACGGTTTCTTGGAGTTTTTTGGAAGATATCTTGTTTGGTTTTGGTTTCCATGGGAATATGATTAAGTGGATTATGGCGTGTGTCACAAGTACGTCATTTTCTATTAGTATTAATGGGGATTTGCATGGTTACTTTAAAGGAAAACGTGGGCTTCGTCAAGGTGATCCTATGTGACAACTCGCATTTTCAGGTCATATTTCAAAACATTACTCATGGTTCATTATTTATCAATTATCGTGAACTAGGTTTACTGAAGATCAAATTCACGAACCGTAATGGTTTAGCCGTGAATTCATGATCATATCATCGAGGACATTTCATATGGACTAAGTTTAGTCTACATTTCATTAACATCATTGTCATCATATTAGTTCATGCATGGTTTTGCATTTTACATTAAACGATAATTCTCATATTAAATAAACGTTATCGCGTAATTAATTATTTTGAACAATTGATCCGTTACTTCCAAAAATTATCCCGATATATTTTTATACTCATATTAAGTTTATAAAATAATATTATGAGTTTACCCAGTGTTTTAAATTTGTTTTGTATATAAATTGTTATATTTATATAATTACGACGGTTTTCTTAAATATTACACGATTATTATTATTTCACTCAATTTTGCAAGAAATGTATTTTATAGTTTTTATGATCTCAATATATTTTATCTTGACCCGTGAAAATTTATTTTAACTAACGCTACCCTATATACTTAAATGTGTCTACAAGTTATCATTTATCTTCATTTAACTTTACTAAACATTATATTATACAATAATTAAAAAAAATGTATTAAACTGATGATTAACACCCTTGTCGACACAAGGGTGAGTCATTGGGTTTTGGACAAATATCTACTAATGTGTATGTATTATACTAAATATCTTCACATACTACTCATTACTTTCAAAGTGTTTTAGATCAAAATATTTCTTTCCTTTTCTCTTGCAAAACCGGCCAACCTAAGGAACCAAGAAGATCATCATAAAAATTTTCAAGACAAGGTTTTTAACACACTAGTATCACTCTTTATTAAGGTTTTGCAGTATAAACCTTGGGTGATTAGGAAAAATTCATTGTCCATAAACCTCATCAAGTTACTAGTAAGCATTCATATTCATCATAAAATTTCATATTCATTGTTATGGTCATTTCATTTTATTTGAGAAAACATGCAAGTCTCATGAGGTTTATACCACTTTTTCAATGATTTTAAGAGTTACGATATATAAGTCATCCTATAATTACTCCTTGTTATATATTATTTTGGTGATATCTAGGAACCCATGACACCCTAAGAAGGTGTATGGTAGGATTAGAATAGCTTGAGTTGTCTTGAATGGGTTAGAATAGGTTTGGCGAGAAAACCTCATTTCGACAAGTTTGCAAAAGGGTCTGTCCTTATTTTAAAATCTGGAAAATCCGAAGAGATAAAAATTTTGGCCTAGATATTTAGAAAATATACTTTAAAAGCAACGTGGCCGCTTGAACGGATTAAACGGAGCTATAACGAAGAAGTTATGAATTTTTCGTTGGCGGCGAAAACTATAATTTTCTGAAATTTCAAGATGTATTGTTTATTTTGTGCGAGTCAAAATGAAACTTAGGTGTTATAAATTATTTCGACTTATCAAAAATATGTTAGTATACTTTGATACAAAGCTAAGGACCTTTAAACGTAGAAAACGGATTTGTAACGATTAAATTATACACGCTTTCACAAAGTGCAGAACTTTTATCATATAAGAAAACTATATTAATTCTAATAGGCAAGTATTACGTCAAACTAGTCACCATGTTGGAGGACGCTTTTAACATTGACGAGAACTCTTTATAAAGTGATGTCTTCTAGTAAAGTAAGTTCGCCAAGCATATTTTCCAAAATGTCCGACCGCTTGTTTAGCGGAGTTGTAATGAATTAATTACGGTTGCTTAAACTTTGCCAAAACCATCCTTTAAACTATACTTTGACTAAGGTACTATACTTAACTTATATTTCCTTTGTGATCGAGACCTCTAGGATGAAAACTTAAATGCTAAAACTCGAGATAATGATACAAGCTTCCCAAAACCGTTGAGTTTGTTTCTAACACTCGACGTGCACCATTTTACGACTAGCTTTTTAAGGTTATTTAGTCACTTTCATGAAATTTTCAAAGACATCATTTTACTGACGAAAAGTTATAATTTCATAATAAATCAATAAATGATTATCGAGGATATCATTTCAACGAAAATACTTGTAAAGTAATTTATGAATTGTCAAGACGTTATAAGATTATTTTTCGACGATAAACGTTATTTTCAAAAATTCGAAGTGGTATAGATATCATACTGAATTGCATGCATAACATTACATCATAACTTATTATGTATCATATCATTCATAATAGGTCAAGTTTAGGATTCACGCTACATTTGGTGTACTCACTTTTGCCATCGCATCATTGTACCAAATGAGTCATAGCCCCACTTTTCTTGTTTTAATACTTTTATTAAACTCTTTGGGGAGATACATGCTCAACAACTTTTATGGCAAACATGATTATTTGCAAACTATATGTTTATCTCGAATCAATGTTAGTCATATGAAATAACAAAGACGCCATACTTAGAATTTCTATATCATGAATCATTGAGCTAACTGACTTGGTATGATCACGATCTAACGGACTTGGATAATGTTGAACTAACGGACTTGGTATAGTCATGTACTAACGGACTTGGTACAATCATGGTCTAATGGTCTTGGTATAACATTGAACTAATGGTTAATGGTCTTGGTATAACATTGAACTAATGGTCTTGGTATAATCCTGAACTAATGGTCATGGAACAATTTGAAACCGTACGAATTATGTGTTATATCAAGTAACTATGGATACATTAAGTTATGCACTATTTTGTGAATTCATTTGACATCATGCGCTTGAACATAAACTACACATATTTCGGTGGGTTGTGAACACACAGTTGCAAGTTTTGTATGGGCGAACTTGAACTGGTGGATTTACAATGCCTTTCTTGCATAAACGATTTTGAAAGGCTTTACATTTCAACACAAACTCTATGAACTCACTCAACCTTTGTGTTGACACTTTTAGTATGTTTTATCTCGTATCTAAGGCATACACTTCATGGCATGCATGTGGACATATCATAGAGTCGCGAGACGACGCTGGCCTCACTGGGTTTTATAAACTTTGAAACATCGTTTGAATTGTAACAAACTTATTTCCGCACAAGTTGATTTTCATACGGGACCTATACTTTGTAAACTCGATTATTTTATTAAATCAAGCGATGTATTTTCCAAACGACATTTTAGGTCGCTCAATATAATTGTGATTGTGATGCTATGATACCAATCCCGTGAATTCTATTCCACCGCAAAATGTAATTGGGGTGTGACAGATTGGCATCGAGCTTCGATTATAGAGAACTAGGTTGCATCATTAACCCTAGACTATAACTACATCATCATAGCATCTCATCATTTCATCATAAGTGCATGTTCACTTTACATGCGGTTTATACG
This sequence comes from Chrysanthemum lavandulifolium, assembly GCA_022545495.1. NCBI lineage: Eukaryota > Viridiplantae > Streptophyta > Magnoliopsida > Asterales > Asteraceae > Chrysanthemum > Chrysanthemum lavandulifolium. Next base: position 56,549,306 of record CM040239.1, read on the forward strand.
TACATTTTTCGAGTTATTTACTTTCATTTCAAAACGATTGTCACATGGATGCCTTCAAATACCCATTCCATTATCCTTTCTTCATAATCTAATGTGGAGAATGCCTTGTTATTCCCTATCACAATTTTAATATCAGCTGATTCATCACCAATAACGTCGAATGCCAAGATAAACCTTTAAGTAGGGCAAAGTCACTCTCACTCCTTTGTTTCACCACTAACATGTCGAGTTACACGTTATTCACACATTAAGTCACTAAACCATCATACATTTGAAGCGCTTACGACATCTCATAACCCATTTCTTAGGAAACCGCCGATTATTTTGAAAAATAACCTCAAACTTATCACCTCATATCGCATCTCTTTAGAGCGCTTATTTTAACATAGGACCTTGCGCATCTCACCTTTCCTCTTATTTTGAAGAAGTTATGGCATCAAGAAAGCTCCACAAGTTTTGACTCAAGAGGCTATGCAAAAGTTTGTGAGGATAGTATAGCCAATGCATTAAGGACCCAAAGGGAAACATTGGCGGCTGCTGAGGTCGCTGACTCATCGCCAAGCCACTAGACTTGCCAATGCTACAAGTTGCGTGCCCATCTTTGAAGCCGCTAGACTAGCCATCGCCCGAGGTCGCAGCTAATCTTGAAGCCGCCTGGCTATAATGCCGCCATGTCGCAATCAATCTTGAGCTACTAGAATTGCGAGGGAAGTCAAGCCGCTAGACTTGTTCTTCCGCAGGAATTGCAGGAGGGTCCGGGTTAGAATTTGCTTCATATAAGGATTTTAAAAGCGGAGATCCCACTATGTTCAAGGGCACCTGAAGGGGCATCGCCATGGTTCGATGGTTCGAGAAAATGGAGTCTGTGTTTTTGTTATGTAATTGCCCGGAGGATAGCAAGGTTAAGTTTGCTACGAGTACACTACTGGATGGGGCAATGTCTTGGTGGAACTCGTATGCTCAGCCAATGGGAATGGAAAATTTTCAAGCTCACTTGGGAGCAATTCAAAGGTTTATTAACGAAGAAGTATTGTCGGCGTACGGAAGTGAAAAAGTTAGAGACCGAATTCTATGAACTGGTAACTATTGGGTATGACATTGATACTTACATTCGAAGGTTTCAAGAATTGGCCGCGTTATGTCCGTCTATGGTTTCGGACAACGAGAAGCTACTGGAGGCTTTCATTGGGGGACTTCCCGAGATTATTCAAGGTGATGTGATTTCCTTTGATCCGCAAACGATTGAAGAATCTATCCGAATATCTCAAAAGCTCATGGAACGAGTATTGAAGGGGGGAAACATTACCAACACTAACCGTAACAACAATACCAACAACCGCACCAACTACAACAATAACCGAAATAACAACAACAACGACGATAACCAAATCAACAACAACAAAAGAAAATGGGAAAATGACCAAGGAGGTTATAACAACAACAACCAAAACCGTAACACTAACCATCATCAACAACAGAATAGAAGGCAAGAAGGCGCAATGGTTTATGTTCTTGCACCAATAGAAGGCGAGAGGTTATCTTGGAACACACCCATTATGTAATCGATGTAAGTTTCATCACTCGGTCCTTGCTCGCCAAGTGCCACAAGTGCCAAAATTGGGACACCTAGCTGTGGATTGTAGAGGTAAAGCCGTAGTCACGAGCTTCGGATGCGGGAGCAAGGACACTATCGGAATCAATGTCCTCAAAACCAAGGTCAACAAGTTGAAGGTGCTCATGGAATGCATACATGTTAGAAGGAGGAGAAGCTCGTCATGGTCTCAACAACGCGGAAGACCAAGAAGTTCGAAACTAACGGTCTTAATTTTCCTTATGTACTATGTCGTACTAAGTTTATGTCTTCCATCGATTCGGATCTTATGACTTAAGATGTACTACGTTGATAAACCACTCGTTGTATAATATTCTCATTAAGCGTACTTTCTTTTCCTTCCGATTTGTTATCACTTACGAGAATTTTACTTCCTTTTACTTTAACCGCCATTTTAACGACACGTTTAAATCTATGTAAACATTGAGAGTTATAACAACTAAACCGAACGTCACATCATCGTTCCTTAATTATACATAGCCTAGCTAACTATGTCTAGTGCGGAGGGATCATGTTATGTTGGGAGCGATTATTTATAAATCTTAGTGCAAGCAAAATTTTCACATATGCCAAAGTCAAAGTGTTACTCATGGATACTCATCCAATATTTTTCTTTACTATGATGTTTTATACGCCTCAATCATCGATAACCATAACGACACCTCTTCATGTCTTCTCTCTCGTTATTCATCACAAACTCAAAATTCGATAGACTAACACGAATCGAATTCGTGGATGAATTCCTTTTGATGGTGAATGTGACAACTCGTATTTTCGGTCATATTTCAAAACATTACTCATGGTTCATTATTTATCAATTATCGTGAACTAGGTTTACGAGTATCAAATTCACGTAACCGTAATGGTTTAGCTGTGAATTCATGATCATATCATCGAGGACATTTCATATAGACTAAGTTTAGTCTACATTTCATTAACATCATTGTCATCATATTAGTTCATGCATGGTTTTGCATTTTACATTAAACGTATAATTCTCATATTAAATAAACGTTATCGCGTAATTAATTATTTTGAACAATTGATCCGTTACTTCCAAAAATTATCCCGATATATTTTTATACTCATATTAAGTTTATAAAATAATATTATGAGTTTACCCAAGTGTTTTAAATTTGTTTTGTATATAAATTGTTATATTTATATAATTACGACGTTTTCTTAAATATTACACGATTATTATTATTTCACTCAATTTTTGCAAGAAATGTATTTTTATAGTTTTATGATCTCAATATATTTTATCTTGACCCGTGAAAATTTATTTTTAACTAACGCTACCCTATATACTCAAATGTGTCTACAAGTTATCATTTATCTTCATTTAACTTTACTAAACATTATATTATACAATAATTAAAAAAAAAATGTATTAAACTATGACTAACACCCCTTGTCGACACAAGGGGTGAGTCATTGGGTTTTTGGACAAATATCTACTAATGTGTATGTATTATACTAAATATCTTCACATACTACTCATTACTTTCAAAGTGTTTTAGATCAAAATATTTCTTTCCATTTTCTCTTGCAAAACCGGTCAACCTAAGGAACCAAGAAGATCATCATAAAAATTTTCAAGACAAGGTTTTTAACACACTAGTATCACTCTTTATTAAGGTTTTGCAATATAAACCTTGGATGATTAGGAAAAATCCATTGTCCATAAACCTCATCAAGTTACTAGTAAGAATTCATATTCATCATAAAATTTCATATTCATTGTTATGGTCATTTCATTTTATTTGAGAAAACATGCAAGTCTCATGAGGTTTATACCACTTTTTCAATGATTTTAAGAGTTATGTATATATAAGTCATCCTATAATTACTCCTTGTTATATATTATTTTGGTGATATCTAGGAACCCATGACACCCTAATAAGGTGTATGGTAGGATTAGAATAACCCGGAGTTGTCTTGAATGGGTTAGAATAGGTTTGGCGCGAGAAAACTCATTTCGACAAGTTTGCAAAAGGGTCATCCTTATTTTAAAAATCGGAAAATCCGACAGTAGATAAAAATTTTGGCCTAGATATTTAGAAAATATACTTTAAAACAGCGTGGCGCTTGAACGGATTAAACGGAGCTATAACGAAGAAGTTATGAATTTTCAAGTTGGCGGCGAAAACTATAATTTTCCGAAATTTCAAAGATGTATTGTTTATTTTGTGCGAGTCAAAATGAAACTTAGGTGTTATAAATTATTTCGACTTATCAAAAATATGTTAGTATACTTTGATACAAAGCTAAGGACCTTTAAAACGTAGAAAACGGATTTATAACGACTAAATTATACACGTATACACGTTTTCACAAAGTGCCGTAACTTTTATCATATAAGCAAAACTATATTAATTCTAATAGGCAAGTATTACGTCAAACTAGTCACCATGTTGGAGGACGTTTTTAACATTGACGTAGAACTCTTTATAAAGTGATGTCTTCTAGTAAAAGTAAGTTCATGGACATATTTTCCAAAATGTCCAATCGTTTATTTAGCGGAGTTGTAATGAATTAATTACGGTTGCTTAAACTTTGCCAAAACCATCCTTTAAACTATACTTTGGACTAAGGTACTATACTTAACTTATATTTCCTTTGTGATCGAGACCTCTAGGATGAAAACTTAAATGCTAAAACTCGAGATAATGATACAAGCTTCCCAAAACCGTTGAGTTTGTTTCCAACACTCGGCGTGCACCATTTTACGACTAGCTTTTCAAGGTTATTTAGTCACTTTCATGAAATTTTCAAAGACATCATTTTACTGACGAAAAGTTATAATTTCATAATAAATCAATAAATGATTATCGTAGGATATCATTTCAACGAAAATACTTGTAAAGTAATTTATGAATTGTCAAGACGTTATAAGATTATTTTTCGACGATAAACGTTATTTTCAAAAATTGAAGTGGTATAGATATCATAATGAATTGCATGCATAACATTACATCATAACTTATTATGTATCATATCATTCATAATAGGTCAAGTTTAGGGATTCACGCTACATTTCGTACTCACTTTGCCATCGCATCATTGTACCAAGTGAGTCATAGCCCCACTTTTCTTGTTTTAATACTTTTATTAAACTCTTTGGGGAGATACATGCTCAACAACTTTTATGGCAAACATGATTATTTGCAAACTATATGTTTATCCGAATCGAATGTTAGTCATACGAAGTATGATATCGCCATACTTAGAATTTCTATATCATGAATCATTGAGCTAACGACTTGGTATGATCACGATCTAACGGACTTGGATAATGTTGAACTAACGGACTTGGTATAGTCATGTACTAACGGACTTGGTACAATCATGGTCTAATGGTCTTGGTATAACATTGAACTAATGGTCTTGGTATAATCCTGAACTAATGGTCATGGAACAATTTGAAACCGTACGAATTATGTGTTATATCAAGTAACTATGGATACATTAAGTTATGCACTATTTTGTGAATTCATTTGACATCATGCGCTTGAACATAAACTACACATATTTCGGCAGTGGGTTGTGAACACACAGGTTGCAAGTTTTGTATGGGCGGAACTTGGAACTGGGTGGATTTACAATGCCTTTGCTGCATAAACGATTTTGAAAGACTTTACATTTCAACACAAACTCTATGAACTCACTCAACCTTTGTGTTGACACTTTTAGTATGTTTTATCTCAGGTATCTAAGGCATACACTTCATGGCATGCATGTGGACATATCATAGAGTCGCGGAGACGACGCGTCTCACTTGGGTTTTATAAACTTTGAAACATCGTTTGAATTGTAACAAACTTATTTCCGCACAAGTTGATTTTCATATGGGACCTATACTTTGTAAACTCTGATTATTTTATTAAATCAAGCGATGTATTTTCCAAACGACATTTTAGGTCGTTCAATATAATTGTGATTGTGATGCTATGACAATAATCCCGTGAATTCCATTCACGCAAAACAGGTAATTTGGGGGTGTGACATCCTATGTCGCCTTATTTGTTTACTTTAGTCATGGAGATTCTCACGCTTATTTTGAAACGCAAGGTTCGAGAGGAGGATGATTTCACATATCACAATAGATGCTCTAAACTAAAAATTATTAACATTTGCTTTGCCGATGATTTGATCATGTTTTCTCGTGGTGATGTAAACTCTGCTAGGATTATTATCGAAGCGCTAAATGAGTTTAAAGTGGTTTCTGGTCTTGTTCCTAGCATTCCAAAAAGCACGGTTTTTATGTGTAATGTGTCTACTCATGTGAAGGCTTCTATTATGCAACTCATGCCGTTTCAACTTGGTACGCTTTCGGTTAAGTATTTGGGTGTCCCTCTCATTTCTTCTAGATTGCTTTACAAGGATTGTAAAATCCTTGTTGAACGTGTTCGTAAACGTATTCTTGATTAGAAAACAAGTGGCTTTCCTTTAATGGGTCGGCTCCAAACCAGCGACCTCGCTTTGTCTTCATGCACTTATATTAGGCGTCCGTTTTCATTCTTCCGGTGGGATTATGCATGATCTAGATCGCTTAATGTGCGTTCTTATGGTGTCAGGTGAGATGAAACGAGGAAAGTGAAGGTGTCTTGGGAGGATGTTTGTCGTCCAAATCGGAAGGTGGTTTGGGAGTCGAAAGCTTGAATCCTTCAATGTCGCTTTGATGTCTACTCACATTTGGAAGCTTATTACTCACAAAGAATCCATGTGGGTGCGATGGATACACGCCAAGCTTAAGCATCGTAACTTCCGGGATATTCGGTTAATGGCTAATGTGAGTTGGGGTTGGCGGAAATTATTGCAAATTCGTGATCTTATCCGCCCTCATATATGGGTGAAATTAGGCAATGGTGCTAAGGCGTCAGCCTGGTTTGATACATGGGACATTAAGTGTCCAATTAGTACTTATCTGCCTAATCGGTTATTATTCAATGCGGGTTACACGAGAAAAGAATATGTGAAGGATATAGTCTTACATGGGTCATGGACGTGGCCTTCTTCATGGAATCATGTTGTTCCTGTGCTCTCTAACATTAGTGTTCCTCACCTTGACGATAATAAAATTGACTCGTTTTGTTGGAGAATGCATGACGGGTCTTTAACTACGTACTCGGTTAACCATGCATGGCAATGTGTTCGACAACATGGTGTTGATGTAGGTTGGTTCCACATTGTCTGGTCGAAGGTTATTATTCCAAGACACGCGATTCATCTTTGGCTCGTTTTGAAGCGTCGATTACTTACACAAGATAGAATGAGACAATGGGATGTCGGAACTCTATTGACTTAAACACCTTGATTGTCCGCTGTGTAAGACTCAACTCGATTCTCACGATCACTTATTCTTTGAATGCTCCTTCGCTTAGCTCGTTTGGAATAAAGTGTTACGTATGGTGATATTGGTTTCTCTCTTCAAGATGGAGTGATATTATGGGATGGCTTCTCCTCTTCTTGAACAAAACAATGTGACTATTATTGTTAGTCGCTTAATTTTAGCACTTCAACGTATTTTGTATGGCAGAGACGTAATCATAGGATTCATGGTAGCGGTTTTAGAACCCCGATCAAGTGGCGAAGATCATTTTGATATGGTTCGCCTTAAACTAGCGTCAATCCCTTTCAAGAAAACCAAGAGTTGATCAAATGAGAAGAATTTGGAGGCTAACTAGTCTTCTAATGGATGGTGGCTGATGTTTTGTTCTCACTTCCTAGTGGTCTTAGTATTTCTTGGTTTTGATTTTGATATGTCCTCTAGGAAGTTTTGATAGTCCTCTGTGGTTGTTATGTTTAGAGTTGCGCTAAGCATATAGGTTCTCGTGTTTAGGTTTTATAAGGTGGCTCATTACCGCCTTCCATTGTATCCTAAACTCTTTCATTCGATTATATATTCATCGGTAAAAACCCTTTACCTATATATATATATATATATATATATATATATATATATATATATATATATATATATATATATATATATATATATATATATATATGTCCCATATCATTGGTTGTACTTTTATCCATACACCCGAGATACTAAAAAGATGGTTTCCTATCCCATTTGCATCATTTTATAAATAAATGATAAAAAACTCAAATGCCGAGTTTTAAAACGATACCGTAAATTTTGTAAAAAATGTTAAGCCTGCGTATAATGACTTAGATTTATTACATTATCTTTTTGGAACATTTAAAGCTTTACCCAAATGATCTCTTCCGGTTTATTGCTCATTCTCCATATCAAGGATCTTTCGAGCATTTTAACAGTTCCTTAATGTTCCAATTCTTGCTCTTAGATATCTTAATATTAATGCATCACAACAGAACTACAAAATCATCCGGACGATGCTCTTATGACCTTTACAAGTGATTTAAGCTTCTTAATCGTCTCGCCCACCTCAACGATCTGAAATAAGATTTATTTTTGTTACTCGAATATGTTACATTTGAATAAGTTTATACGAACCGTTTGTTGTTTAATTTGTTTCGAATCTTGTTGAGTTGTTGTTGGTCGAAACTGTGTTATTTAACCAGAATTATTGGTGCTTTGCCGGTGTCAGGAACGGACTCACATGGGAGCCGGGTGTGGCACGGGCCACACTCAATTTTAGATCACGAAGTGTATTTTTTTTTAAATGTGTTTTTTGGACACGTGCAACCCTCAATTTTACCTAATAAATTCTTTATCGGACAACTTTAGCACTCATAATCACAAAAATAAAATTGTGCAACACTCTTTTAAAAATTCTGAGCCCATCTAAGATGTAGAAAATGAATTCGGAAGAAATTACTAAATTACCTTTAAAGGTGATACATAATGAGTTTTTTAGAGTAAAAAATGTAATAATTTATACAAATAAATACATAAAGTATTTATGACTTTTATTCTATTATTCTATAGGTGCTTCACTATTACACGTGACTAAAAATGTATAGTAATTATTATTCCATCTATTTCATAATTATTGTTTGGTGTTGTTTTAGTATATCTACATAAAGTCACATATTCTTTGTCTGTTTGACTTTTAAGTATTTTTTGTCAACTTTAACCTAAATATTTTTGTTTGTGTTATATAATCTTAATAAGAAGTTATATCGACGAAAATACGTTTAAACCCATTCTATTCGTATATTTTGTATCAAGTATTATATAACACAAATAAAAATATTCAAGGTCAAAGTTGAAAAAAAAAAAAGACTTTGAAAAGTCAAACTGGACAGTTAATATGGGACGGAGGGAGTAGTGTTTAACTTTGATCTTAAATATTTTTATTTGTGTTATATATTATTTGATGTAAAATATATATATGGATTGTGTTTTAAATGTATTTTTATTGGTATAATTTTTATCAAATATTATATGAAAATAAATTAAAATAAAAGTTATAAAATAAAGACTTTAAAAGTAAAGATCAAACAATAACTAATGAGAAGTGATTTGCACACTCATTTTATTGATTGGGACACTCACTGTACAACCAGATAAAACATAATGTGAGCAACGTATAACTAGTTGAAGTATAAAAAAATGTCCCAATAAATATTAAAAATGTGCAAAATTTCCCATAATTAGTAATAGACAGAGTTGTATTACTCCAAGTAGGGGTGTTATTCGGGTTGGCCGTAGGGTTGAATCGGCTGGTTGGCTCAGCTTCGGGTCAAGTTTATAAAAAAACATCCCGAACAGGCTTGTTTAAAACTCGGGTCAACTTGGGTCGGGTCAACTCGGTCGGTCGATCGGTCGGGTCAATTCGGGTTTAGGTCAACCGAGTATTTTACATTGTAAAGTTTTGTTGAGCAGGGTTAGTCGGGTTGGTCGGGTTGGTCGGTCGGTAAAAAATATACCCGAACCCGACCTTGTTTAGAACTTCGGGTCGGTCGGGTTGACCGATTGACCGAATATAATTTTGGGCCGATTGGCCCGGCGAATCGCTCGCCGGGTCGGGGTCGAGTCGGGTCGGCACCGAATGACACCCCTAACTCCAAGTCACCCAAGCCTCTGTTTCAATCTTAATTCATGAAGTTTGGAATACGGACCAGGTTCATAAAAGCTTAGGGTCAACACAGTGAGACAACCTCGTATTATTTTTTTTTGTCTGCTTTGTTATTTTATTGCTAGAAACGTGTCATTCATAATTAACACAAGCGAAAGTTGATATAGATCCAAAATTTATCATAGATCCGATGAGCCAAATAATAATGAATTCGTTTTTTATTATGATAAGCTTTCCTTTTTTAAAAATTAAATATCTACATGACCGTTAATCGTTAGCGATAAAAATTATCTGTCATGACGAAATTAAATTATCTTTTCATAGATATCGCATTCTATATATTTTAACCATTTTTTTCAAAATTTCGATCAACAAAATCGTATATGATTTATGAAAATCATATATGATTCGATTTTCTGAATCATATATGATTTTTGAGAATCATATATGATTAGTAAAATAATATATGATTCATAAAAATCGAATCATACATGATTTTTGAAAATCATATATGATTCGTAAAAATCATATATGATTTTTCGGACGAATTTTGAAAAAAATATTTGTCGAAAAATATAAAAGTGCGTATCTATGAAAGATAATTTAATCTCGTCGCGATAATATTTATATTTTGAAAATTCTGTTTGTAAGATCGTTGTTTTAAAAAAGGTGAAAAATGATTTTATTAATTTAGATAAAGATGGAGGCATGATTGGTTCGTTGATATAGCGAATATGGTTATATGATCTCAACTAAATGTAATGACGTAACAAATCTAAAACATATATCACAAAAGAACTTTCTTCGGTTGGTATCTATCTTTAAAAAAATTATAGGTTTGCTAGAGATTTTATAGATAAAGGTCGTGGGTTCGATGCCATCACAAACTCTTCTACACTTCAGTTGGTGCATTTGGATCGAGATAATTGACAAAGTAATTCGCATAGAGTGAATGATTGATGGTCTTAAAGACACAGCAAGAATAAGGATGTTCCAGCCAATTCAAACCTTTTGTGGATCTAAAATATATTTATTTGGTTACACTTGCGGAATGTACTATTGACAGAATTTCAAATGCAACGGTCGAGATACTCGTCGACTGTAATGTATTTAACATCATGATAAATCGTTGAAGCCTCCACTCCCGATGATGGTTCGATCTCATAGATTGTTTGATCTCCTTTCACAAAAATTGAATGAGTGATTTAGATCTTCGTGTTCAGTGAAGTTGGAGATTCTGCGATAAGGAACATATATATGGTTAATCTGGCATAATTGACTTACAAAATATGCAGATTCGAGCAATGACTTTATCTTCAGGAGTCACACATGCTTTTTGTAAAACAACTTAAACAATGAAATTCGAAAGTAAACAAGAAACATAAGTTTAAATTCGATGTTTAGGCATACAACTCCACCAATTGTTTAATTCAAATAAAAAAAAGTGGTGTTATTATAGTTAATTTTTCTTTGACGGAACGTGTTTATTAGTTTCTTGGTAACCCGACTCGGCCTAGTATGCGATGGAATTATGGGTTTCATCAAGAGTTTTGTGTAACGTATCCATCCCACATAGGTGGATGAGAGAAGTGGAAATGGGTTAATAATTGATATTTCACTCAAATGCTTGAAAGTCTTTTACGAGCCTTTTGGAGAGAATTATTGAAAGGTTTATGTAATCACAGGCTTTGAATTTCGTAGACATTTTTACCAATAGTTGTGATGGTCAGACATTAACTATAAAAGGGCATGTTTTGTTTCAGATAACAAAATCAGAGACGTTTTCAACCCATACAAAATGCAAACATCTAATGTTCATGTGAACTTTGTACGTTGCATAAAGTTATGTTCTTTGAGGTTGAATCGTGGGAAGAAGTTAGTTTAGAATCTCACCAGTGTTAATAGTGGGGGCTAATATTTATTAAGGATAATTATCACGTCCTCAATTTCGTTTATATTAGTATTTAAAGTCTGCCATATTCTAACAATATGTCAACAATTAGGTAACAAAATCATCATTACAATCCGTTATGCAACATATCCATTTTACCACCAACGAACAAATCTAAATTTGTGTACTGAACGAACTTACCTGCAATGTTTTTCAGAACTTGGCCGTCGGGTATATAGACCTTTTCCAAGGTTTTCCCGATCTTTTTCTCTTAAAGTGATACTAGTTCATTGAACGAGTAAATGTTACTGGGAGGCTTTATATACAGACTTTTGTTCAAGGTCCTTGGATCGTCCATGGTTCGAATAGTGTTGGTTGCAATATCATGTTTCTCGTTGATAACAACTTCTTCTCACGTCCATAATAATTGTCATTTGAAACTTTTTTAGTCTTTCTTGTTATTTGTGTTAATGTTTTATTTGTGTTATATAATCTTGATGAAAATTATTCGAATGAAAATCATTTAAGCCTGTCTGATATTATATTTTTAAACCAGTATTATATTACTGTGAATAAAAATATTTATGGTGAAGTTGAATCTGAAAACTTAAAAAGTCGAAAGTGAAACGATATTATGACGAAATAATATAATCTGAAATATATAAATGGTACATTGTGATTTTATATTGCTAGAATAGTTCAATGGAAAAAGATGAAATGTCTTTACCTTTTGCATTTCCGTCACCATAAATAATGACTTTATCCCTTTGGGGTCTTGTAGCTCCTAGTTGTGCCAAGTTTTGAAGAAAATAATCGGCACAACAACTGGAAGTTTTCTACGCATATGGGATTCCTTCATTCTCGATAGCCCTTCCGATTTGAGCCTTGATTGCGAAAGTTGTTTTGGCTAGCTCCACGCCATGAGTAGGATACACATCATTTCCAAACTCGGATGGACATAATTTTCTTAATAACATTGGAATAAATAAGCAATGGACAAACGTTAAGAATCGATGGTACGTTTAAAGACTAACAATGATTTCTACTCATTCTTATTTCGATTTTTAATGTCAAGACTTCCCTATATTGCCCCCTTAATTATACTTATGTTATTATGAATGCAAACCGAAATCTATGTTACTAAGCTACTTCTAGAGCTCACATTTATATGATTTCCAACGTGAGAGTAAAGGGAGTTGATAGCATTCCTTTGGCTTTCCATTTCAAATAAGTCCGGGATAAACTAGAAGACTAACTCCTTCCCCTCCTAGGGCTTAAGCAAGGTGAAAAACTCTTTTGAAAAGAGGAAATAAAAAAAAGAAAAAGGTCGGATTCAGTTTCAAATAACTTTTTCAACCTTGACGGATAGACTAGTAGAATGCGTCATAAATATGTATTTATTGGGTTAATAGTAAATGTGTCACTAAACTTTAAAAAAAAATAAGGTTACCTAACAAATTTTTATTTTGTTTATTTGGGTTTCGACTTTATGAAACATGACATGTGAGTCACTGAACTTATAAAATTATCACGTACATAGCGAACTTAAAAAAAAAAAGAACATTCAAAGCCATCATATTAACACTGGAATTATAAATTAGCAAGTAATTGTCAATTCTTATAAGTTCATTAACCAAAATGAACAAAATAAAAGTTCGTTATCTTAGGCGCATTTTTAAAAAAAAGTTTAGTGACATATTTGTATACTAACCTGTACTTTATCCATGCCCACCATCTATTCTGAAAATTTGAATATAGCGTTTTCAGATACAATTTTTTTCACTAATGTCTGTGAAACCCGTAATTCGTTTTTAATAAAGGGGTGTCCATGGTATTGGAATCGGATCGAAACGAAATTGGAGCCGAAGGAATCGAGAACCGAAAATAAAGAAAAAGTGGAACCGAGAACCATGCCAAGTTGCTCGGTCCAGTTTCGGTACGTGAATTTAGGGCAAATAACCTATTTACGCATCATACTTGTCACAAATGTCAATTCGACGTAGCAAACAAAAAAAATAGCTCTTCTGAACATTAAACTTGAAAATCTTGTCTTCAATTGAGTAATAAAGATAAAATACAAAATTGTAATGACTATTTTACCATGAATTTATAAAAATTGTATTCTTTGTCCCAGTATATAAGGACCCTTTATCTTTCTAACTCATTCTTACGATAACACACAACTCATTCTTGTCTCCCTACGCTTAGCCGTGGACGGAAAAACCACCCGCCGTCGCTTGCACCACCGCCACCTACCCTCGCCCACTACACCAAACAATCCTCTCGACTCCTACTGCTCGATCCACCACCACGCGCTTGACACACCTGTATCCCATTCCCAACCACCCAGCGCCACATCTACACCACCACGACACCACCATCTTTTGACACCTGAAGGAGAAAGAAAGATGTCATAATGATTGAGTTGGTTAAGTTTCTCGAAGAAAAGGATATACAAATTGGGTTCGAGAGCTATGAGTTGGGCATCGAGATGTGTTTAGAAACAGGTTTGTTTGTTTTAGCGAGGAAAGTTGTTTTGAGAATGACGAACAAAGGTTTTATACCGTATATAAAGGTGAGGCGAAGGTATTTGAGGTTGAATTACATTGGTGAAGTGGACCTTGCCTACATTCTTAAAGGTTTGTGTCAAAAGTCAATTTTGTCAAAATCTGTTTTCATCAATTTCATAAACCTTTTAAAGCCATTTGTAGTTGTCATAAGAAATATTAAAAATTAAAAATCTCAATTTCGACATCTGTTTTGCTTATCCCAAAAGGAAAAATTCAAAAAATGTGTTGAAGAGCTAATAAAGGAGATGGTATCAAAGTTTAGATTATCGCCTAGAAAATAAATGGTGGTGAAGGTCTTAAGACAATGCGAGCAAACAAAGATATGCATAAAGCGGTTGAGTTGGTTTAGGAGCTTATTTTAGCTTATTTAGGACTCTATAGTGATTTTAGTGTAGTTAGATTATCATTCATTAGAGTTAGCTTATTTACCAGCTTTTGGATAGCGTTTTAGGCCTTCAAAAAGTCCCATTTTGCTCTGTTGTTGATATTAGGTCGAAGCACTTTCTTGTGACTTATTTTTAATTTGTCGGGACCTCTATTGCCCATTTTGTGTTTTGGAATCTTTGTAGTGTAATCTAGATTAGTGTTGGCTTATTGGTAGTTTAGAGCTTATTAGAGGCCTTAATTTTAATAATATTCCTCCTAGTCTGCTTTGTTTGCCAATGACCTCGATCAGTTTAGTAGTGATTTTAGGCTTTTCAATTCGACCATTTAGGACATCTTCGACTTATTAGGTATAAGCTCGGGGTAGAAATACATAAGGTAGCTTGTTAGGCCCATTAGTTAACTTATTGGTAGCTTAGTTGAACTTAAAACAAAGGCGCTTTCGACTACGAAGAGAAAAACGAGATGTTGGAGCAATGAATGGAAAGGATTAAGTCATAGAACTTGATCTTGATAAAACCAAGAATGTAAAATTGCTTTTACATCATTATAAACTAAGATTAGCAAATTGGGTGGGTTGGGTTGTGGGTCGTCTTTACGGGTCGGGTTGACTTAAAAATATTAGGATGTTTATGCATTACAAGTATGCTCAGTGTCGAAAAAAAAAAAAAGTATGCTACGAGTGACTTTTGACCCGTGTGACATGGTCGACCCGTTTCCTTTTAAAATTGTTTCATATATTAGTCTTTCCGATAAGAGATAAATGAGTTAGAATTGTCTTATGAACTTTTCGATGATTGCTATTACTATTTCTTAAATTGACTTTAACTAAAACACAATCTTGCATGCCACTATGGTTGAAACTTGAGATCTCGAATTGATGGACAAGCTGCGGCAAGTAAAGGATGATGGACTTCAAAAAGTCGAGACTTTTACGGTAGTACTTATTATATTTCACAGTTTGTATTGTTAGAAGTAGTTTATGAAAGAAATATGTTGATTGATGAAATGTACTAAATATGTTCGAGTTGATGAAATAAACAAAGAAATATGTTCAGTTGAAGAAATATGTTTTCATTTGATGTAACTTGTTTTATGTTTTGATTTGTTTTTGTTATGGAATCCGTTATGTAAAGGATGATGGGCAATTTTTTCAAGCGACAAGGACTATTTATGTAATTTAGCCTAGGGATGATGGATGCAATTTTCTCAAACCCACAGGGACCATTTATGTAATTTGGAAGGGTAAAATGGTCCGAATACTCAATTGAAGACAAGATTTTCAAGTTTAATGTTGGAAGAGCTATTTTTTTTTGTTCGCTCGTCGGCCGACATTTAATGACAAGTATGATGCGTTAATAGGTTATTTGCCCTAGAATTTATGGCAATTACCGACAAGTACCAAATTGTGTTTAAATAGATTCATAATTCATTGTCGATCATTCATAAAGGACATGCTACAACAACACAAACACAAAAATATATCTCCAACAATGCAAATCATTCCAATAATTCTAATTGTTTAAATTAACATAGACAAAAATGTAAAATGTAGGTTTATAATTGTTCAAAAGTATCATGTGCACTTTTTATTAATGATTTAGTTACTGTTATTTTCTTTAATCCAATAACGACTTGCATAAACAATTCACATGATCATCGTAAAAAGAAAAAAAGTGATTTTAAATAATTTACTTGCATGTTAATGATGATATTGAATCTTTGAATGTTATCACTAATTGAAGAATCAATAGTTTGGTGTTATTGGAATAGATTAAGGGTATGTTTGGCGCAGTAGGCTGGTTGCGACTGGGGCTTATATTATAAGCCGAAAGCTGAAGATTATATTTTTACAAAGCTGTTTAGCGAAAGTTTGAGCTAGAGCTTATTAACGTAAAATCGCAAAGAAAATACATCAAATTAAATTCAGATATATTTTTCTAGCTTTTACGTGATAATCAATTATATTTTGAATGATATTTGAGTAATTTTACTAGCTATAAGTCCCTATAAGTTTTTATTTATTTTTTCTTTTATGGGTTTGGGCTTATTGAGGCTTATGATTTATTTTAGACTAAAATACACCTTGGGTCCCTAAACTTGTTCATGAGCATCGCGATGGGACAAAGTTGGGCATTATCATCGCTTGATTGCTAATGATCCAGTGATCAAGAATAAAGCAATTGACCTTATAGCAGATAAGTCTTTAAATGAAGAACAAAGAACTGCTCAGTTAAAGGACTTCATTAAAATGAAGAATAATCAAGCAATTCAATATGTAATTGGTTCAATCAGAAAGGGTCAAAAAGAAACCAAGGCAACCAACCAAGGCTGAGTTATCTCGTACATGAAGACTTATTGTTGCAATGTTGGTGGTGGAAAAGACATCAATTCAAATGAATGGTGATGATCGGGGTTGAAGGTATCTACTCTGAGTTCAAAGACAAGATAAAGATTTTATTCCTATAAACCTTTGAAGAAGAAGAAGAAGATATTCTAATGAAAAGAAAGACCAAAGATAGTGAATCTAGGACACATAAAAGACAAAGTTTCTTTGAAGAACAAGAGGTTCAATCAGAAGTTTCTTGAAGAACAAGCGTGGAATGATCATTGATTGAAGAAGATTTTTATCACGAACCACTTGCAAGTCGAGACATCCTATCATTGATTGGAAGTATACACTGCTAACAATTTTGCTCCAACATGGAAGATTACAAGGCTAGGTGGTGAAACTTCATCATTTATTCGGTTTGAAGAACTTATCAAAGCATGTGTGAGATGATCTTGATACATTGTGGATTAGTTCAAGAAAGGTTTGATCTTGAAGATCTTAAAGATAGGAAGGATATGCGGTTATGGATTAATCTAAGAAGGCTCTATGAACGGGATGCTAATGATGATTTACGGAAATTCTCATGTTCATATCACAGTACTAAATGGTTTTATTATGATTCATGTGAAGTTTATCATGTTTCCACAGAGATGGAGTGGATGCATTTATGTTCTTTGAGAAGAATACCCACTCGAGTGGAACTCTCAACTGTCTTCTTGTGTACAACAATAAGAGTTCATGAAGATAATGAGAAGGTCGAACATTGTTACTTAGGCTTCAAGATCAATGTTCAAGGCTATTCGAGGATTTAAGAAGAAAGAAGTGTTTGAAAGAATTCCCCAAATCCTTACAAAGATGCGGATTGAAGAAACTTATTGATTTACTTAGAAATCATAAGTTTAGGGAGGATTGTTGGGAATAAAGATATGATTACCACTTATACGCTTGTGGTTAGCCTTGCTAAAGATTACACTAGCGATTGAAACTCATTACCACCTGCCCGATTACAATATTACCCTTCTTTGTTAGGATAATTGTTATGTATCCGGTGTATTGATAAGTATAGAAAAAATCTTGTGTATATTTTATATTGTTAGGATTATACTTATCTTGTAAAGGACTCCTTGTGCTATTAAAGGAGATCCTAGGTCATTGCTTATAATACGTTTTTATTCATATAAGCTTCAAGGTGTAACCCTAGTGATAAGCAAGATCACTCGTATTATTTCTTAATAATATTGGAGCTTTGTAATATTCTGTTCTCACTTACATTACATCATATAAAACATCTTCTAAGTATTACTAAGTATATTCAGCGTGCTTATTAATATAACTCAAAGTATCACCAACACAAGGTGTGTTTAGATCCATCAAAACCTCTTGGTCTTTGCGCAAGCTATGAGCTTACTCATTACAATTCAATCCTCACTCACCAAAAGAAAGGTATGGACTTGGTAGAACCATCACGAAAAGACCAACAAAAAATCCAACAGAGTCTACTCCCATGAGACTTCCATCTTGAGTTCCCTCTTGAAGCGAGACCAAATTGTGGCCCGAAACTTGTGAGAAGGCGGCGATAAGATGGAATCCATCGAAAAAGCTCTGATTCAATCAAGGAAACTAAGTCGGCCTCCTACAGTTCATCAAGTCAAAATCCCCAACAAGCCTGGCGGAAGTGTGATCAATGCCATTATACCGGTCATACCGCGATAATTGCTACATAATCCTTTTTGTATGATGCGCAAAGGATGATCACAAAACTTCGATCACTTACAATATGTAAGTTCATTCGGTGAAGCAAAATATACGAGTTGGTCATCAATATGCTTCAACCTCGAACCAACTCACAGAATAGAGCAAAACCTTTTCCTCCTTGCGCCATGACGTAGCGAATGATCATCATCGATGATTGTCTCATGAACACATGTTGTGATATTTGCGGACATCGACTCATGAGACATCCCGACATGACGATGTCATCCATGCAGGAGAAGTTCAGACAACCCGAATCAACGAGATATCTCGGTCACCAAATGCAAAACATGTGGTAGCACAATGCACTCGACCAGGCCATGAGTCAATTGCCAAATTCAAGCGAGACCTTTAGACCCAAACCGGCTGGTATGTGGGTCGATGAAAAACTAATCAGTTTACTATTTGTGCGAGACACGCCGAGAGCCTATTTGGCATCTAGATAGTGGATGCTCGAAGCATGTTGTGTTAAGGAGTATTTGCACAAGTATGTAAAGGAACAGGACCCAGGTAGTATTTGGTGATAACTCATCATGTCCCTTGAAGGTTATGGTTCGATATCTGCAATGGAATAGTTTTCTCTAGAATAGCTTATGTCAATGGTCTCAAATACAATCTCATCGATGTCGATCAACTTTGTGATGCTAAGTACATTGTGCGATTCAATGACAAACAAGGCACCATTTTCAATGCCAACAAAGAAGTTGTTTTGATAGCTCACGATAACGCTTTGCAGCGTCGTTAGGGTCAAAGGAACTTCCTTTTCTTGACAAGTTTTATAACACCTAGGCGTTGAACTAATCGTTGTAGTGTAGTAATTAGGGTAAGCCGGGTATTGATATGGTTCTCTAGGGAATAGTGTCGTTAAGTTTGAAGTGTATGTCGATTTAAGTCTAAAGGTGAGGATGATTATTTTTGTATTTTTATATTTTATGAAATGGAAAGATACGAATATCGGGGTTTGGATTTGGGGTTGGTTTCTACCGATTCGCTTCTTATCTAATTAACTAAGCTAAGGATAGTCTATGTTTATTGTTGTGTGCTCGTATGATAGTTTAAAGATGTATTTACTTAGGTTTTATTACGCAATTATCTCTATTGATGGTTGAATTGTCACGTCCTTATTCTTAATCGCGTTGTGTGTCTAAAGTTGTAGGGTGTCGTTTCTCCTAACTCTTTGAACTTACCAAAGGGTCTAGTCTACAAACCGCTAGGGATGATAAACTCCTACTCTAAGGCACTCTTTGGATGGTTTAGCCTACAACTACTCGGGGTAATTATATTCTAAGGTTCAAAAGATGAATCAAGCATTAAGTACACAACGAATGACCTATCGCATTACTAGATCATTAATCAACTAAGATAAGAAACAACAATCAATATTCAATAATTAAGTTTCATACTCCTAAGCAAACACACAAGTAAATTAGCGGGACATGGAGAACATGCAAGCATCACACAATCAATTAAACATAGGATAGACATAATGATAAATTGAATATATGGATTAAGATATAATCAACAAACCATTACAAGATGTTTTGGAGTGCTTGAAACCTTCAAAGTTCTTGGAAAAACACCTATCTAAACCACAGAATCGGAGTTAGGGTTTAGAGCCTACAAAAATTGAAGTTATAATGTTCTATTTATAGGCGATTTTACGTCGGCAAAGGGTGACGTCACACCTAAAGAGTAATGACGTCGCGATGACTTTTTCACCGGGCCCTTAGATTTTCTCGTTGCGGTGGCGTGGGCTTTGAATCACCTAAATCCGGGTTCGTATGCAAAAGTTATGGCCAAAGCGATGTCGACTACTTCGCTTGACATGTTGTGACTTGATCGACTTGTGGCGTCACCACCTTATGGTTGTGGCCGTCCCGCGATCTATGGCGTCGTCGGATCAAATCTAGGCGATCCGAGTAGCGACGGCCTACTCTTTTCAAGCAAGCGTCGTCGCGAAAATAGGGTTTTGGCTTATATCGTCGCAAAAATCCTCCGGGCGTCCAGAGATAGCGATGGCGCCGTCGCATTACATTCAATGACTTTGAGTGTCTCGATTCGACTTTGGCCATTTTCTTGTATATTCGCCTTTTAGGTCCAAATAAGTGCCATTCGACATTTTGCCTTGAGACCTAAAAGTGAAAGGCGATATTAAGCAATAGCGGATACAAAAGTGATCAAATAAGGGCTTAAACGACCCTCAAAATGGTACCTTTAAAACCTTATCAAGCTCCTAGAAGAGATGATGTTTATGTCTTAGACGTAACACTCTCTCAAGATGGAACTTGTCTCTTTACAAAGCTTTGAAGCATCAGCTGGTTGTGTCTGAAGAGACTACTCTCTTAAATTCAAAAACATCAACAACTTGGCAAAACAAAACAAGGTCCTTGGCTTACCATCACTTGGTTTTGCAAAAGATAAACCATGCTCGACTGCGAAAAAGCCAAACACCAAAAGCGCTTTCAAAACAAAACAAAATTTCTCCATCAAAGTTGCCTTCACTCTCTGCACATGGATCTCTTTGGACCATGGGTCCTAGATCAATCCGGCGTAGAAGTATACACTTGTCATAGTTGATGTATTCTCAAGATACACTTGGGTATACTTTCTTCCAAAAGAGTCGAGCAGCGATACAATAATGTCATTCATCGGGAAAATTGAAAACCGAATGACATTCTTATTAAACTCGTCGAAGCCCGACAATGTACCGAGTTCGGAAATGAAGTGTGAAAATTCTGTGATGAAATGGAATCACCCAAAACTTTTCATCCCCTTACACCCATGAACAAATGGGGTAGGTGAAAGGAAAAACATAGCTCTCATTGAGGCGCGAACTATGTTAAATGGCTCGGCTCTCCAAGCATTTACGGGTGAAGCGGTCAAAATTTATTATACCCAAAAGCAGGTCAATCATTGTCAAAAGACATAACAAAACCCCATATGAGATATTTAAAGGTAGACTTAGGATATCGCCTACTTTCATGTGTTTGGGTGTCTGTGTTTATTCACGATCACAAGGATCACTAGGCAAGTTGATGCAAAGGCGATGATGGATACTTCCTAGGTTACTCATGATCTCTAAAGCCATCGTGGTGTTTAACACGAAGACAACAAGTTGAGAAACCTTTCATGTCACCTTTGATGAAAGTTCGAGCATCCAGTTCACGGTTCCTCGATGGAGAAATAGGAATTGATGACTCAACTAGATATCCTCTGATGAGTTCAACACCGAAATCAATTCCTCTGTCAAGATGATGCCGACATCTCGCACTATGTCTTACCCCACAACCTTCTCGACCAACCATCGGTGAAATCATGATAATCAATCGATCCTTATTGGGATAGGTATCTTGAACCAAATGTTCGGGAACACGTAATTCAGAACCCCACACTGAACAAAGCATCTCAGCAGATGATCTCAATGATTACTGTGGCTCTATAATCGAACTCACTCCTGAGTTTCCGGTGACATCCGCAAGCTCGGATCTAGACCACAAAGTAAGTGGACAAAATCTCGGGACATTGAGCTTGTAAACATCATTGGTGAACCAGCGGAGGGCATGCTCACTAGAAGCATGGGCTGCTAAGTTAATCGCAACTTGACCCGATGAATGTCTATATGCTAATTTTCTATCGAAATAGAACCCAAAAGTGTCACCGAGGCTCTAAAACATACAAAATTTGGGTTCGGGATATGCAAGAAGAACTTCAGCAGCTTTGACAAAAACAAAGGTCATGACCTTGATCAAATGTCCTCGAGGATGTCATTGTCATAGGAATGAAGTGGGTTTTAAATTGGGTGATGAAAGCAGCATCATTAAAAACAAAGCCGGACTTGTAGCCAAGGTTACAATCAACAAGAAGGCATTGACTATGATGAGACATTTGCTCTGTTTCAAGAATGGAAGCTATCGTGATCTTCCTTGCATTTGCTACCTACATGAACTTCAAAGTTTACCAAATGGATGTAAAAAGTGCATTCTCGAATGGTGAACTCAAGGAAGATGTGTATGTTAAGCAACCTCATGGCTTTGAGAGTAGTGAATTCTGACTATGTCTCATGAAGCTTGACAAAGCCCTTTATGGACTTAAACAAGCTCCCGAGCATGGTATGAAACTCTCTCACCTTCACGATTCAAAACAAGTTTGTTAGAGGAAATATAGACAACACCTTGTTTATCTGAGGACAAAGCAAGATGTGATACTAGTCCAAGTATATGTTGATGACATCATCTTTGGCTCAACAAACTACACTCTTTGCAAGCAGTTTGAAAAGCGATGACAAAAGTTTGAAATGAGCATGATGGGTGAACTCACATACTTCCTTGGACTACAAATCGAAAAAAGCCGATAAAGGAATCTCCATCGTCGAGAAATACACCATAAATCTCTTGAAGAAATATGATATCTGATCGTGCCTCGGTGAAGACACCAATAGTCCTCATAACAACCTTGGACATGTTCTCCTTTGGAAAATCATCAATCAAACCTATTCCGGAGGATTGTTGGCTCATTGATGTATCTTCTTGCTTCGGACCGGACATACAATTCTCGATGCATCTAATAGCAAGATATCGGTCCAATCCCAAAATCCCATCTCACTTTGCAACCAAAGAATCCTCGGATACACGAAGGGAACCCAAGCCTTGGACTTTACTATCCCAAGTGCTCGGGGTTTGACCTCGAAAGGTATCGACTCACGATTATCAGGTTGTAACATGGATGGAAAAAGTACCTCGGGGTCTGTCAATTTCTCGGAGGAAAGTTGGTGTGTTGGGTGCTAAAAACAACAATCGGTGGCTATGTCTTGAAATGTCTGAGTATGTGGTAACTGCGGTCTTTGTGCCAATGTCTTATGGATGAAAAGTCAACTCGGTGACTATGACATCTATTACAATATAGTACCCATCTTCTGTGATAACACCGATATTGCAATCTCCAACAACCCCATCCTTCACCAAAGAACCAAACACATTGATATCATATATCATTTCATCGAGATCACATAATGAAAGGAGACATTGAACTTCATTTCATCCCTCATCGAATATCAACTTGCGATATCTTCACCAAACCCTTAGATGAACCTACCTTGGAGGCTGAAAATTGATTGGGAAGACATTGAAAGTCGACAACTGAAACCAATCCCAATCTCGGTAAGTTTTCTACGAAATGGTTTATCCTCCTGAAAACCAATCCCAATCTCATGATGGTTTTCCGGCAACAAAATTAAAACCGGTTGGTTCTTGTGAACCGGTTCAACCCGGGTCGGCTAAAACCCGGAGGTTCAATCCGGGTTTTGAATCTTCAAAAACCCGGTTAACAACCGCCCGGTAACATCACCGGTCATCGGTTCGACCGGTTTAACCGGCCGGGTCGAACCGGGTTTTAAAACATTGCCTCTAACACAGAAGATTGGGTGGCGTGTCAATAAAAGCTCGACCAACACATATATTGGGCTTTTTTTTGGTCTAACAATTCTAGTTAAAAGTATTTCATGGATTTCGGACTCATAAATTATATTAGTAACACGTGTAACTTCAACGTCGAATCTACTAATCATATTCTTTTCTCTTGTGATTTGGCCTCTAACATTTGGAGACGTATTCTTATATGGAGTGGTTCTCAGTTTCCTACATCTATTCCTCTACGGGAGGCTATGTCTTGAGATCAATAATTCGCAAACTACAAAGGATAACAAAGTTAAGATGGAAGTTATAACTGCAATCACATGTTGGTTTATTTGGAAGTTCCGGAACAACGTCGTTTTCAACTCTCGTTCTATAAGGAAAAGCGACCTTTGCTGCAATAAGTTTTGGCTTGAAATATGGCTATATCTTATTCGTGGGTCTAGCTCCTCTTGTGAGTTTAATGGGTTTGTTATATTTTCATGTGAGGTACTACTGAGGATTTTTTGGTTTGCACCATCTAGTGTGTTTGTCTTAGGCTTTTATTTTTAGTTAAGTTTTGTCTTTGTTCTTTGTCTCTATTTGTAACTTATGTATTTTTATCTTTTTGGGTCCTTATATTTAACCATCTTGTTAATATAGCGGATGTCTTTATGAGGCTTTGTTGGTTGAAATATATTGCCTTTCAAAAAAAAAAAATTGAAATTTAGAACTTTATTAGTTGTAAGTTGGAATGATTGGTTGCAACACCTTTTGTAACTTTCATGTATCTTTTTTTTAGCTTCTTGCTAGAATCTCTTAGTGAAATTTGTCGTTTAAGAAAAAAAAAATCTATTAGTAAGTGGCTTTTAGACACTCAAAGTTAAATGTTTGAACAAACTTATCTATAGTGTCACTTGAAGAGCTAATAAGTGAGGCAGTTAGATTTAATTTGCTGTCTAAACATCACTCTATCTTTAATGAAGTTCCACAACTTCTTCTTGGTGAACATAAATCTTTGAGACAAGATCCCATTCCACCCATTTGAGCCGCATGTGTTATTGGAAAGATTAGCCAACATATATAAAAGCTCCATTAACAATTGTTTGAGCAAATATTCAGATGCTCTTCAACCCTAAGCTTCAGGAGACTCACAGTAGCTCCTTCTTCTTGTAGGTCAAATAAGAGAGAACACCGCTAGCTCGCCTGGTTTTTAGTCCGAGACCAAGCTCCGCGAGAGAGTAAGTACTTGGTATAAGTGAATGATAAATAATAAGTGATAAGTAAAGAGGAGTAAGGCAGAGAGAAGTCTCTATCGAGTATGTGTGTGGAAAAAGGTCCCTTTCATGTGTGTGAACCATTCCTTTTATACTACCCGAGATTAGCTCCACGACATATCTCTTTTGGAAGCTAAGTTGTCTTTAGGGAAGCACATATATACCGACGAGCACCGTGCTTGGTCCTGGGTCAAAGTTGTCTTCATGCTAGTTGTGGACCGACCGCTATGCCATTCGTGACATCATCGCACAATGTGTGTCAATTGTCACAGACTAGTTCGATGGAGATAATGTTCTACCTCCGAGTAGACACATTCTCCCGAGTAGACAATGCTTCCCGAGTAGACATTGCCTCCCGAGTAGACATGTTCTCCTTAGTAGACAATGCCTCCCGAGTAGACATGTTCTCCAATGCCTCCCGAGTAGACAATGCTTCCTAAGAGTAGACATTGCCTCCTAAGAGATATTGCTCTCATGAGCAATGCCTCCCGAAAACAATGCTAGACATTGCTCTCCTAAGCAAACAATGCCTCTCCCGAGCGACATTGCTCTCTCCTAAGCAGACATTGCTACAACCGAGCAGAACACCGCTATCCCGAGCGCATAATGGGTCCTCCCGAGTAAACATTGGTCTCCCGAGCGGCATACCACGCGAAAGGCAATTCTCCCGAGCGACATTGCTCTCCGAGCGAGCGACAGACAACACCTGAAAGGGTAGTACACCCGAAAGCGACAACCTCACGGGTCGACAACTCTCCCGAAAGCAGACATTGCAATGCAACACCGAAAGGACAACCACCCGAAAGTGATAGCTCACCCGAAAGGCATAACTCATGGGTCGACAACTCTCCCGAGCGCATAATGCCTCATCATAGATTGGTTTTGTATTAGAAACATTTGAGTTAATTAGATTGTCTCCTCCGAGTATCCGAGGAGGACATACCTCATCATGTCCCCTAGTCTAGTATCAATGTATTGTCAAGGAGTTGGTACTAGACTTAAAAGAAAAAAGGTTGTCTGGTTTGGAGGCCAAAATTGCCAAAGAGTTGGTACTCTCGAGAATTTTTTCTATCTGTTCGAATGTCTCGATCAAGGATGAAAGAATTTCCATGAATACCATTAAATTTTGAAGTTTGATACAAGAGTGGGTCACTACCATACTACTTCACCTGTCTTAAAAGACATGGCTATCCCTGTGCCTACTCTGGAGGAGATAATTGCCACTTGATCTGATCACAAATTGGTTGCAAAGGCAAAGGCATCGACTGCTTAAAATCCTCTACTAAGTCGCAAGAGCCTTCCGATGCAACCAAAAGTGGAGGTTGACCAAGTAAGGCTCCCAAGCACTCTAGTGAGCCCTCGAATGAAGAAGGTGCTGAGATTGATGATATACTTTTCATTCATAGTCGTACAAGTGTTCGGGGTGCGACGAGAAGAATATCGATTCGGTTGGCGATTCCCGTCCGGTAATTCATACCGTATTTTGGTGATGAATTGTACGCCATGTCTCCATAGTCAAAACTAGAGCCGAATCCACTTCCCGAAGTAATGTTCCTTATGTTGTCAATTGCGAGTCGTGTCGATATTGTGCCTCTATGTCGAGTTTCGAGCTAATTGAGAGGTTGCTCGCTCATCCAAAGGTTTCGCCTCGGAGGCTAAGTGATTTTTCGGACACAATAATAGTTTTGGACCATGTGTCTCATCATGTCCCCGCCTAGTTCTAACGTATTGTCAAGAGTTGGTACTAGACTGGAATGTCGCGACCATTTCACACAAGTGCCTTGTTTGGAGGCCCAATGCAACCCAAAAGGCTCATTGTTTATCTATCCGCTGAGGACCTCGTTAGATATAACATCATAAACCGGGGTTTCGCTCGGATCTTATCTTGATCGGAGTTTTCGATTTGTGAGTTCCATTGGTGTTTCGTTAAGAGGTCTTCATCAAGGCCATACCAAGGGTTTTGATCAAAGGTCTTAACCTTTAAGTTTTTATTTAAGGTTTTTCCGTCACTAACACGGTTGTCTTGATCGTGATCTCGATCGGGATCACCCAAAGAGTTTCAATCGGAGTATCCTTAGCCCGAGGGGTTTCATCCAGAGGCCCATTTGAAGGACCGCTGGTGATGTTTGTTTATATATTAAGGATTTTACTATGTGTTCTCATTAAGAGTTATTTGAATAAACCATAGCCCACTCATTTAGTGTTCACATTCGACTTCTCACCCTGAGGTCTCGACGGGTTAGTTTATGAAACAATAGGATTCCCATCGGAGGTTTTGATTAGCTTGCCTCTATCGGAGGTTCCACTAGTTGTGCTTGTTCCGATTGAGGTTCGAGAATTTCCTCCGAGGGTTTGTTGTCTCAATCGAGCTTGGGAGACGTGGTGTCTCATTCGGAGGTTGTTTGGGACGGGTGAGCCTCGATCGGAGTTTTTGGGCGAGCCATGTCTCGATCGGAGTTTTCTAGGCGTGAATCGATCGGAGTTTGGTTTGGCTCGTTCGAGTTTGTTTCGATCGAATTTTGGGCGCGACTCATTCGGAGTTTGGTTTTGCTCGTCCGGAGTTTGGTTTCGATCGAATTTTGGTTTCGCGACTCATTCGGAGTTTGGTTTGGCTCGTCCGAGTTTGGTTTCGATCGAATTTATTTTGCGACTCATCCGAGTTTGGTTTGGCTCGTCCGGAGTTTGGTTTCGATTGGAGTTTTAGCGCGACTCGTCCGGAGTTAATAATATATTTTTCTGCTTATTCCAATCGCTTTTCTTTTTGAATAGTATTCCAAAGTTTCTATTCGGGTGAGTTGTTTCAAAAGGAGTTTTGCTAGTGTGTCTTGATCGAGTCTAGGAAGACTTTGCCTTGATCAAAGTTTTGGGAAATACAAGTCCGGATCGGAGGTCACCTCAAGAGTTTCAATTGTTGTATCCCTAGCCCAAAGGAATTTTTTTGAGCTAGCATCACAAACTCGCTCGAGCTTTTATTCACTAGCATGTGCAACTATGAGTATTTATAACTTCATGCTTGTGCCCTCTGGGATGGTACCAAGGTAAGTGAGGAACCATATGATCAAGACACCAACATTTTACAACGAGTTGTTGATCGAACCACATCACCGCCTCCGTAGGAGAAACTATCCTCGAGCCTACTATGGAGGAGATCATTGCCACCGAGGCGACTCGGGTGGTTGCAAGGCTAAAACACGGCTAAGCTTAAAAGCCTCTACTCACCGAGGTAACTACCGATGCAACCAAAACAAAGGAAAGGTGGCCAGAAGAACCTGTGGTAGGTCAAGTGAACAAAATGTTGAAAATGAGAATGATAAAGGCAAAGGCGATGAGAATTTAGATGATCATTGATCGAGTGTGGATTCTCATGCTTACTTTGACGATAACATGTCGAGAGCGATCAAGAAAATACCGAGGGACTAACAAGACCAAACTCGTAAATGTAATCCATCTCAAGTCTATTGATCGTGGACACGGCCAGAGGTGAGTGCTCCTCCCATTATTCCTCTGACCAACCATCTTTTGGTCCCGACCACATCGAATCCTCCATGACCAATAATATCACTAATGTACCTTTCTATGGAGTTCAAGGTATTTCATGATTGTCCTTTTACTTTAGTCACTATTTCTACTTCATGTTTTCCTAAGTCTCTTTTAGGTAACTAAACAACCACTCAACCTCAAGATACCGAGATGGATATGCAACATTAGAGTGCTGGAGAGAGGACTCACCGTGAGCACCCACTCACGGTCATGGTATCGATATAGGTGCTCACCTCGTGGTCTCCTAAAAATTTTCATCGGATGACACCAATGAAGACATGCATCATCCCGATATTGCTTTAGGTGAGAATTTTGATGGTGTTAGGTTAGATAAAGATGAACTCATCGACAAAGATGATAATGAGAACACCGGGTTTTATTATCATGCCAAAGTAGAGATACCGCTAGAGACACAATTTACAAGGAGCTTTTTTCCTCCGCTCCTGGTCCCTACATCATGCCATATCCTTATGATGCAGGTTTAAGCAGCAATCCTCCCAAATATATGAGGGATGAGTGGGATAAAGTTCATGTTGTAAAATGTGGACTTTTGAATAAAAACTCTTCAAGGATCCTAAGTTATTTAAGGCTATCAATGATCGAGTACTTACACCAACATGTATAAAGAAGAAACGACTTTACGATCCAAGAGCTCTCTCAGGAGTTTGATGTTCCAGTTTCTAATAAGTAGTTAGTTTAGTTTCTAACTTATCACTTTTTTTTGGTGAAAGAGGTACGCGGTGTACCGGAGGACCTTTCAAGGTTACTCCAAGCTCAGGTATATCCGATCGTGAAGTGCTCGACGGACCTGTGGTCATACCCCTATCCCAAGCCCTCATGTTTTTTTTATTGAACATTAGTTTATTTTGTATAGTTCCAAATATTATAAGGTCATTGGCTACATGCGCAAGCATACCCCAACATCTAGATAAATACACACTACAACATATACCGATGCAATGCCCAAAGTTTTTACCCAAAGGCTCACCGATGCAACGCCCGGTTCGGTGTTCGTGATTTAATCAAGGTAATGAACCAAATGGTGCCAAACATCGCATGTATCGTATAAGTATCTCACCGATGTGCACTAACTACAATCATATCTTGTAAAGTTATAACACCAAATACATTTGCTCTAATGTTCGAGTATAACACTTAGATCAACATCTTTGTGTTACCTTTCTATATTGGTATAACGCCTTCTTATGTGCAACGATGTCGACATAGCACTTTACAATGGTGCTTTCAACACTTGGATCAATATCCTTGTTCTACCTTCTCCATCCGGTGTATCTACTTATCAGAGAGTAATTATTAGAGCTAAATAGAGGTTTACCAACCAAAGGTTATACCATTACTCCGGAGGAGACATTGTTCCTCTACTCCATATGAGATTATGAGCCGACTCGACATGTCGCTTAGCTAAAGATTATTCCATCACACCGGAGGAGACATTGTTCATCTACTCCAGTGGAGACTATGAGCCAACTTGACATGTCGCTCAACCAAAGATCATACCAACACTCTAGAGGAGATATTGTTCCTCTACTCAGGAGAAGATCATGAGCTGGCTAGATAGGTTGCTTAACCGTAGATTATGTCATCACTCAAGGATACATTGTTCCTTTACCCTAGAGGAGATTATGAGTCGACCGATATGTCACTCAACCAATGAGCATATCAACACTCTAGAGGAGATATTGTTCCTCTACTCGTGAGGATATCATGAGTCGACTAGATAGGTTGGTTAACCAAAGATTATGTCATCACTCAAGGAGATATTGTTCATTTACCTTAGTGGAGACTATGAGTCGATTCGATATGTCGCTTCAACCAATGATCATACCAACACTCTAGACGAGACATTGTTCCTATACTCCGGAGGAGATTATGAGCTAGTTAGTAATTGTTCTATTGATTATTTTACCATCACTCTAGGGTTGTTTCACCACTTCGGAGGAGACCATGAGCTAACCTGATTGGTTACTCAACCAAAGTTTATAACATCACTCCGAAGAAGACATTGTTCCTCTACTTCGGAGGAGACGATGAGCTAACCTGATTGGTTACTCCACCAAAGTTTATAACATCATCCGAAGGAGACATTGTTCCTCTACTTCGGAGGAGACGATGAGCTAACCGGATTGCTTACTCAACCGAAGTTTATAACATCACTCCAAAGGAGACATTGTTCCTTTACTTTCGAGGAGACCATGAGTTATCCTGATAGGTTGTTCAACCAAAGATTGCATCATTACTCCGAGGAGACATTGTTCTTCTACCCGCAGGAGGTTATGAGCAAGTTACTAATGTTACATTCATTATTTTACCATCACTCCCGAGGAGTTGTTTCACCACTCAAGAGGCTACGGCTATTTGAAGTTTTAGCCGATCAAAGATTGCACCATCGATGTCAATCCCTATGTAGATCATCACAAGCTCATAAACTAAGTCAAGATGGTTCATCCTTAAGATGTTTAGAGGCGCCCTCCACGGTCGCCGCCCGCCAGGATGTATCATGGACCTAAGTCCTTCGAGTTGCTTAACTTGCCAACTCAGAATGTAGTTATAGTGTGACATTCCGCCACCGATGTAGCTAGTCATCCGTAGCCTATACGCCGAAAGGAAAGGTGGGTGTTCCCGCCTCACGGAGTCAATTAGCAAAGGTTGCTCACCTAACCACCGATGGTACACGCTCACCATGGGAACACATTAGTAGGAGTTACCCTTTACATTCGGAGGTAGCGAAATATCCGATGTTATTTGATTGTTTCTTGATAACAAGTCCAATCACATAACCTAGGCAAAGGTTGTTTTAGCTACTCGCTTCCTCCCATTATTTATGACATAAAGGCAATAGTCTTTAGTCGGGCATAGTTGGAGATCCCAACCTAGAAAAGAAGCTTAATAGCCTCTATCTCCTCTTCTAGAGGTTCCAATGCCTCCGCTATAGTAGGACTACTCCGACGAGGAAGCACGTAGCTCTCATTCATGACACCCAAAGGATGAGTCTACTCATATTACTCCCGATGAGCGACGACCGAGGATGCTCAAGAGATTAGAGCTATTATTAATGACTCAAACTACACCGGGGAAAGTTACAGAGCTCAGATCGTAGTTTTGGGTGTAAGGAAATATAACTCCTTCGGGTTCGATACATGCAAGAAGGAATTAGCTTAAAGTTAAGGTTCTAACATTCGTGTGCTAATGCTCAATAGGAAATTATGAACTTTCTCCCGTGATAGTGGATAATACTTTATGTCAATGACCTTAGGATGGTTCCAAGAGACACCGCTCGTAGGCCTATCGCAGAATGGAGTATTCAAGGCATACTTTATGCCTTTGAATACTAGTTTTACGGATCATACCCCTAAAGATGGGTATTCAACCACCCATATGTCAATCTATTTCACATGAACATTTATATCAGAGTGTAGCTCAAGGTGCAATTTCATGGTACAAGCCTATAGTTTAAGTCAAGCCTAGTGACTTGTTAGGGAGGAGACACCTCCCGAGGAGACACTTAATCCACCGCATTTACATCATCTTTCCGAATGGTGTAACTTATACATGCTCCTAAAAGCCTAACATGGTGCAACTTCATGCATAACGTGTGTTTTAGGCATGCGGTCCGATATATACTCCGATATGGTAATATGCATCGCTTACAAGAGGTTAAGGCAAGATTAACAACAAGGCTACCAACAACTCTACTTATGTGCTTTTTAACTCCGCATGGCAATTTTAGAACACGAAAAGACAAAGAGTTCAAGCACTTACAAGTGTCTCAAATCGATATGTGGGATAGAACTAGTGGGTACGAGGAAAACGGTGCTTCACATGACCTTAATCCATAGGAGGAGTATCCTCCGACCTCCACGGATCGATTAACTTGAGACCTCCGCCTAGCACTCATGACCCTCCGCACGAGAGTATGCGGGAGGGTTGCTTTCTCCTTGCCCATATTGTCAAGTTCCTTGACCACGATCCTTAACACCTCAAAGTTTTGCTTCACGAATGGTGAAGAAGGTCCTTCATGAACTGGTCCGACGGGAACGGAGGTTCCTCATGGAGGAGTCCTCCTAGTCCCTTGTATCTCGGTGTTCAAGTTTTTCCTTCCTCCGATGAGAATCCCTAATACAACCGCCCATTGCTTAGAACTTAGTAGATTGGTATAAGGGTCCCACGGATGGCGCCAATGTTTGAGCAAATATTCAGATGCTCTTCAACCCTAAGCTTCAGAGACTCCGCGGTAGCTCCTTCTTCTTGAGGTCAAATAAGAGAGAACACCGTTAGCTCGCCTCGGGTTTTAGTCCGAGACCAAGCTCCCATGCGAGAGTAAGTACTTGGTATAAGTGAATGATAAATAATAAGTGATAAGTAAAGAGGAGGGTAGAGAGAAGTCTCATCTGAGTATGCGTGGGAAAAGGTCCCCTTCATGTGTGTGAACCATTCCTTTTATACTACCCGAGATTAGCTCCACGACATATCTCTTTGGAAGCTAAGTTGTCTTTGGGAAGCACATATATACCGACGAGCACCGTGCTTGGTCCTCGGGTCAAAGTTGTCTTCATGCTAGTTGGGACCGACGCGCGCCATTCGTGACATTATCGCACAATGTGTCGCTTGTCGCCAGATTAGTTCGATGGAGATAATGTTCTACCTCCCGAGTAGACACATTCTCCGAGTAGACAATGCTTCCCGAGTAGACATTGCCTCCCGAGTAGACATGTTCTCCTCGAGTAGACAATGCCTCCCGAGTAGACATGTTCTCCGAGTGACAATGCTTCCCTCCTCGAGTAGACATTGCCTCCCGAGTAGACATTGCTCTCCAATGCCTCGCGCGCACATTGCTCTCCTAAGTAGATATTGCTCTCATGAGCAAACATTGCTATCCCGAGCGCAATGCTCTCCGAAAGCATAACCTCCCGAGTAAACATTGGTCTCCCGAGCGCATGTCCCACGCGAGCGCACACAATTCTCCCGAAAGGCACATTGCTCTCCGAAAGCGCATACCACCGAGCAGACAACACCGAAAGCAGACAACACCGAAAGGCATCATGGGCCGACAACTCTCCCGAAGCGCATAATGCCTCATCATAGATTGGTTTTGTATTAGAAACATTTGAGTTAATTAGATTGTCTCCTCCGAGTATCCGAGGAGGACATACCTCATCAAAATGTGCATGTATATTTAAATGGAAAAGACATGCAAAAATCACTTTCGATCATTGTACCATCTCTAATCAAGCATCAACAAACACTATGAAACTTTTCGTACCATCTCCAATCAAGCATCAAACACCATGAAACTTTTCGTACCATCTCCAATCAAGCATCAAACACTATGAAAATTTTCGTTTGTTACCAAACTTTAGAAAAACAATAACTACAAAATGTATTATCTATCACCATTCCACGACTTATAATCATGCTCTAAACACGGCTAACCAACCCCGCTCTACCTACAAACGAGATGTACCAAACTATCAGAGTCTAAGAGTACCGACCTCTAATGAGTTTTGCCCATAAATCAATCGGGTCTATCCATTCATGTAGTTTACATAAAGTTTTAACAACACAAAAAAAAAAAAATAGTTAAAATTGCAAAATAAAAACTTTTAAAATCAACAGTAGATAATAATTATGAGACGGAGAGAGTTGTTACGAAAAAATCACTCTCACTATAATCTTATGTATTTTTAAACACTGGATTCATGTTTCGATTGCATCCTATCAGGCCCAACTATAGAAGCCCAACTCTTGTACTCTAGGTTACTCTAGCTTTCTATATAAACCCAAACAATTCTGTAACCCTAGCAAATAACAGCAGCCACAATCACTTGTGTCTGCAGGTCTATTATTTTCTTTCGTTATACTCACTCATATTGTTTGTTTTCAGCTTGTAGTTAATAGTTTTTGTTGCTTGGCTTTCGATACAAATGAAAAAAGAGGAGGTGCAATGATGATTAAAATATAATCTCGTTAATCTGATGATTTTGTGAGGAAAAACTCTCTAATCCATTCTTTATAGAGTTTCTGAGCACCTCCTTTTTTCTACTTTTTTTATAAAGTTTTTGTTCATTACATCTTCTGCTATTTTTTTTTTATAAAGTTTATCTTATCCAAACTTTTAGAATTTTTACTGGTTGCTTTGAATCATTATAATGAAATCGGCTTGTGCAATAAACAGATTGCATATACGGTCCTGAGAGTGAGTATTCATTGCATATAGTTTTTAAAAAAAACATTTGTGATGATTATAGGCTCTCAGGAACTATGTATGAGATTTGAGATTGACGCAAGCTGATTTCAATGATTTTAACAAAACAAATGTGCACTTTAATTTAGTCTATACGTTTGATTTTTAAAATTTAGCAAAACCTTGAACATAAAAGATTTTCGAAAATCATTAAAGATAACTAGGCTGTAAAGATCACGATGTTACCTGAGATCGTTATATGATCGGGATCGAGATTCTACGATCTTACCAATTTGTCATATTTTGCTAACAAAGAAAAAATGAATCTAACTATTTTACATTTCTACTTAACGTCAAAGTTTATATCATATTTCAAACACTAAATAATAACAAAACACAAATAAGTAGTCATAATACTACTTATTTGCTTATTTTACTCTAATATAGGCACTTAAAAGTATAGTCATTTACATGATTTCAATCAAACAAGCGTTTCATAAGTTGCATCCAAAATATACCAGTTGGCTAGTTTAGTTTAAGAGAAAAGTATAAAAAAGGACAAAATTTTTTTCAAGCCCCTATTATAGGCCATTTTTTAACTAATCTCAAAATACCATGAAAGAATTACTCAATTTCTGTTCCACTAAAAATTTGCCACATGTCCATCTGCAGGTACAAGTGGTTACTTTTGATTAGCCAACATTAACTACGATAAGTGCGCAACCGGCAGCTACTCAACCGCCAGCTGCGCAACTTACATTAGACCATGTGCAAAAGTACTTAGAGCACGATGTATCACAATAACGGATAACACGTTATTGGTATGCCACTTCAGCGCCACATCATTCATCTTCCAATAATATATCAATAACTAAAACGCCATCTATCATAACACACACTAACATGTTATTGTGTTCCACAAAATACTTACTAAAAATACCCACCACCACAAAAAAAAAAAACAAACAAACAAAATAAACGAATGGCTTCGAGCCATTTCAATCTACCGATGTTTTGAACCACTAAATGGCAAGATAAACGACAGACTGTTTTACCACTAATCAAGACAAAAACGACGAATGACATGTTAAAGGTCATGCATACCGTGTGATCTTGGAAAAAGATATAAAGGTACACCAGAAAAGTAGAAAAATACATGTGAAATAATGAAAATATTTTGTCTAGATTCTCACACTTGCACTAATGACATGACATTTTATTGCTACATAAAATCACCAAATACACGAAGTGTTCATACGTCATAGTTTGACTTCTTATTTAATTTGGTGATGAAAAAAAGAAAAAAAAAAAAAGAAAAAAAAAAACTTGCTTTTTTGTACAAATAAGTTGGAACATCAAAACTCAAAAGCAATGTTATAATGACTGGCCAAGATCATAGCGTTGCATGGCCCCCGCGTTATATTTTCCGTCCATCGAGGCTTTTTCCGACAAATCGCTTTTATAAGTGAAAAAAGAAAGTTCAAACAAACGTTATCAATCGAAAGTTAACATAATTTTAAAGAAGTTAATGCGTAATCAATTCTCATGTGTATGTTTTAATGTGCTATCTTAATGGAGGAGGATCAATTTTCGCTTTTACATACTGTGTTCGGGTGAGTGCTTAATTTGAGCCTTAATTAAGATCGAGCCAGGCTCAACATATTCCTCCATTATAATATAAGATGATATGAAATTTGTCCCAGTCTTGTAGTTCCTATTATTGTTTCAGACTTTTGGCTCGGTTCAAACTTAGCAAACGCTAACACGCATTCGATAAGTAGTTTGATATAAATCGAGACTTCATCACGATGTTCAATAGTATTTATATTCTTAAAGAAGCACAATTACATTGGTTTATTGCACGCATGAACGTAATTAAAGGACACGTTTAAATTGTATGTTGCATTGCTAATTTAAAATATCTTGATTTTTTTTCAAATACGTTGAATTTAAAAAAAAAAAAAAAAAATTTGTTTCTTGTCTTTTCTGAATTTTCTAAGCAAGTGATCAATTAATGGAATCAAACAATGAGTGTGAGGGTTGAGTGTGTTTTTATTTGAGATCAAACAACAATCAATCATAATTTTAAAAAAAAGAATAAAATAAAACAAAGAAAGTAAATGAACGGAAATTAAAAAAAAAAATCAAAAGTAAGATTTTGTTACATTTTCAATAAAGTTCCAACAAATCACGTTTGCCGAAAGAATCACGGTTCAAGAATCGCAAGCTAATGCGCCTATGAAAAGTAACCAATTGTACTGCAGATGGACATGTGGCGATTTGATTTAGCTACTTTGAAATGAGAATTCTTGCATTAACCATTTGGAGATCGAGTTCAAGAACGACCACGATGAGACTTCAAGAAAGATTTTGTCCCTTTATATACTTTTCTCTTAATTTAATTGTTGTAAAGTTAATTGAACTAATGATCACTTTTTACACTTTGACTGAATCAAGTAACTATCAAAGGATTCAAGGCTTTTGTAATTTTAACAATGAAAATGTTTACATTAAAGATTTAGGTCATGCTTTGGTAGGGTTATATGTGTAAGAATTGGTAAGAATGAAAAAGGTGTTTGGTTGATTATAATGCAACGACCATTACCCGACAGCAGAATGCCATTACCTAAGAAATTGTGTAGGTGGGGAATGATAATGATTACCCACCACCATCACCACCACTACCACCAACACCACCAGCCACCACCACCACTACCCGCCACCACCATCACCAGCAGCAGCCACCAGTACCACCACCACCACCACCACCACCAATCGCCGCCACCACCACTAGCAACCACCAGCAGCAGCCACCATAACCACCACTAGTAGCCACCACCACCACTACTACCACCAACAGCCGCCACCACCACTACCACCAACAGCCGCCACCACCATCAGCCGCAACCACCACAACCACCACCACCACCACCAACGACCACCACCACCGCCACAAACCACCACCCCACCACCACTTAGTAGCCACCACCACCAAGATTCACTTTGAGGTTAATGTGTTTTCTTAACCAAGACTATCAAAGATAACGATAATCTCTCCATTCCATTCCTTTATATTCCATTATATTCCCTTTACCATGCTTATTCTTATTCCCTTCAACCAAGTCACACTTTAAAGATGAAGAAACAACATCAATTGGTTAAAGTAAACTATTAAAGAAAATCGTTGCTTCGAGTAATTAGATCATGAGAAGAAGACCATTAGTTTGTTAATTGGGTAAAGTAAAAAAGTAGGTATAAACCATCATCTATTTAGAAAGGGAAATGTTGATGGTTTACTTGTATGACATTAGTAAAACTAGCTTGTTTTTTGGCCTAAGAAAATGAGATAGACTTAAAAGATAGAAAAAGTGAAAAACATAAAATAGACATAGGTGAACCTAATCGAGTGACGATCTTACGTTTTTACGTGCGATTCCACGATCTTACCTATTATCCCACACATTTGCGATCCTATGCTGATACTACACGATCTTAGCTAGTAAACACGTAAGATCGTACGATCTTAACAATTTACTCGCGATTTTGAAAATTTATTTTCTAGTAATTAATGGCTTTTGCGCACTAATGTTACCGCTTATTTTGGGTGTCTAGACAAATGGTTATTGGCATGATGGTTCTATTATGCTTTGGTTCTATTTAATTTTACGCACTATTTTGGCGGTATACTTTTGTTTATCTTGATTTTTTTTAAACATTAGTTTTAATAAAATAATTTGTAATTATAAGAGACTAAAATACACCGCTGGTCCCTAAACTCATATTTCGCTTTCGCATGGGACAAACCTCATGATTATCATCGCGAGTCCAAACTCGCTTTTAACGCCAACTACCTCGACCAAGTCAACACGAATTTTCAATTTTACATCAGGTATAATGGGCCATCTACAATTTTAATACGTGTCATGGTTAAAATCTAACCCAACCTTCAACCAAAGTCCAGTAAGAATCATCATTTCCAGAATGCTGAGTTTCAAGATCATGATCTAAACCAGTTGGGCCCTGCTTCACTTCATCCAAAATAAACCAGTTTTGGGTGAACCTAAATTATTACCCATTTTGACCCGTTATCTGACTTGCGTATTTTAACACTGACATAAAATAGTGTGATTGATCGTGTATTTTTTCATGATAGTTATGAGGTTTCCATATTCAAATGAAAGAACAAGAAGCCACGTAAATAAGAACGAAGAAAGAGTACATAGTCATTTTGAAGGGATTTCTGCAATTACGTATGGATTACAAGATCATGTCCCACCATGCTATGGGCAAGAGTCATGGACCCCAATTTCACAATCACAAACCAAATCTCTACATGAAGAAATAGAGTCAGCGGGGTATGGTAATAGTGAGATCACAGACATTGACCAATCACGGGTCAACTCTAGTATTGGAATCCAAGAACCTGATTCTTGGCAAGGTGTTCCAGACTTGTATGGGCATCAATGGGAGCAAGGAGTGAACCATCACTATAATACTTATTGGACATAGCGAAATCACGTGTTTGTAATCTTGAACTTCATGATAGTAGCATTAGATTCACACTTTAACCTCTTGAGAGTGAGGATTGTGTGTTTTACCGTTTTGTAATAAACTATGTTATGGTGTGTTATATATCTTGAGTTGAGAACATAGCCTACGGTTTTCTGTAAAGAGTATCATAAAATTTATGCTTAATGATACATTTTCTAGTAAGTTTGTAGACTTGTAGTTCTCTGATATCTTCTACTAATAAACTTTAGCCTCTTTGTAATTTTAATGGCATGAAGAAGTAATTAAATGTTTCATCTGTGTATTCTTGATAAGCTGGTTTGCAATACTTTCTAACCATATAGAATGGATCTGTTACTCATTTTGTAACAAAATTTAAATACCTTGGATAAAATCAACATCTTCTAAACCAATTCTTTTGTCTAAAATTGTCCAATTTACCAGTTTAACATGGCATAAAATTATGCTATCACCACTCGAGTCACTTGTTTGACTTACCATCGCCTCGTAGCAGTCACCATCGCAGCAGCTTGTGTCACCACTGCTAAGTGTCACCGCCTTGAGCCGCCCTATGAAACCATCTTCTACTTCCAGGTATGTCTTTACATTTACTTGCAGAGCATGAAACACATTTTATGTTATCACTCACTGAGTCACTTGTTTGACTTACTTCAAATGACTACTTATTGCTAAAGATTACAAACTGTATATAGTAGCTATTATTCTTCTAAGAATTTTATACTATCTGCCTTGTACTTACAATTTTATAAACCATTACAAATACTGGATGATTTTAATGAGAAAGATACAAATGTCAATAGGTATATTCAACTATCGAAACAGTTACATCGATATTTTTGCATTAAAGATATTACAATGAATTCAATTACTAAAGAAAAATAAAGAATGAAGGAAAAAATTACAAGTGAAGATGATACAACCATGTTGCCTCTATAAATTGATAAAACCATCCATTACACAAATAGTCCATGGCAGATTTATGCAATTTACTATGAAATTGGGGTCCATGACTCTTGCCCATAGCATGGTGGGACATGATCTTGTAATCCATACGTAATTGCAGAAATCCCTTCAAAATGACTATGTACTCTTTCTTCGTTCTCATGTACGTGGCTTCTTGTTCTTTCATTTGAATATGGAAACCTCATAACTATCATGAAAAAAATACACGATCAATCACACTATTTTATGTCAGTGTTAAAATGCGCAAGTCAGATAACGGGTCAAAATGGGTATTAATTTAGGTTCACCCAAAACTGGTTTATTTTGGATGAAGTGAAACAGGCCTCAACCGGTTTAGATCATGATCTTGAAACTCAAAGATTCGAAATGATGATTTTACCGGACTTTGGTTGAAGGTTGCCAGATTTTAACCACAGACGTTAAAATCATGAATGATTTATTATTCCCTCGATGTAAAGTAGAAAATTCACGTCGACTTGGCCATGAATCCGGCGATTAAAACCCAA
The DNA here is from genome assembly GCA_022545495.1 of Chrysanthemum lavandulifolium. Taxonomy (NCBI): domain Eukaryota; kingdom Viridiplantae; phylum Streptophyta; class Magnoliopsida; order Asterales; family Asteraceae; genus Chrysanthemum; species Chrysanthemum lavandulifolium. The sequence continues at coordinate 56,590,267 of CM040239.1, forward strand.
GTTTTGGACCCCACGACGATAATGCCCAAGTTTGTCCCATCGCTGTCAAGACCGATGTTTAAGGATCAACGGTGTATTTTAGTCTTATAAGTATGAGGAAAGTTTACCAAAGAGCGAACAGAATGAGAAGGCTTTTGCTCTATCTACAAATAAACTAAGAGATTAAATTAATTTTTTAATTAAAAATATTATTACATCCGTTCTTTTAAAAAATTAAATATTTTATAAACCATTCAAATTAAATATACCGCCGTGACGTTATATTTTTTTTTAACATACTACATTTTTTTCTTTCGATTTTTTTTATAAAATTAATTAATCTCGATAAACAAAGAATGTTAATACAAATAAGCCATAAAAACATTTATTTATATTTTACGATCTTCTAATGTTTTGTCGATAACAAACGTAAAATCATTTTAACGAAACTAATAAAATACGTAAATGGTTTGAACTAATAGTTTCTAACATATTCACATTTTCACAAACACTAAAACAAGTATAAGTGATTTTATGATTTAATATTACATATGTACAAAACTAGTGTTTACATATTTGGGTAAAATATACACATAACTAGTATGTAGTATATCGGAATATAAATGGGTAGAAACTTAAGATCATAAACCCATTGACCAAATACATCAATATAAGTAAGACAACCCAAAGCCCCTGTGAGCTTGATCCATAACCCATTGCATGACATCACGCTTATATCATATATGGATAATATCCATAACCCATGAGATTGACCCATACCCATGTGACTAGGCATTACACTCAAGAGATACATTGTATCTAGCTAAAGGCCCATGGATCAACCCATGACCCATGACCCATAACCAAAATACCCATGGTAAAGAGGAGCGTCCCACGGATCCCTGCAACTTTACGCTAGACGGATCCTCGGAGGATCCGTGGATTCGGGAACAAGAGAATTTTCCTCTATACTTTCCCTCGAGTTAAAAACTTTAACCTCGGATCCAAAAGATCTATGTTTGTAGTTTTGTTTTGCGTGATCTTCAGGTTCCTCTTAGCGAGATCACCACCTTTGAAGTCGAGCAAGCTCAAGTCCATGAGTTGCCATGCTTCCTCATCATCAAGACTACAAGTCTTCTTGTTGATGATTGTTTTTCTTTCCTAAAGTGTTGAAGACATTTGTGAAAGGTGTCTCAAGTGTCACAGACGAAGATATTAGTGAAGGGTATCTATCGCATATATCATAAGCACTTGTGGCGGGTGCTTAGAAGTCAAGACTAGAAGCATTAGTGAAAGGTGCTAAGAAGTCAAGACACAAGACATTAGTGAAGGGTGTCTTGAAGATCTAGTTAAAGGCATTAGTGAAAGGTGCCTTAGATGTACATTCGATATGGTGTATTTCATGTACAAGATAGATTAGTACTAGATCCAAGGATATTGATATCCTTGATGATGTTGTAAAAAGGAGTTGATCTCCTTTGGGATTAGTCGTTGGTGTACCGCTGGGTAGTAGTTCTCCATTGCAATGGAACTAGGTGCTTAGCCTAGTACCTTATAAAGGGTAGGACGTTGTGTAGGTGTGGTTCACCTTAGTGTGAAAGAACCAGGTACTTAGCCTAGTACCCATAAAGGGTAGGCGACGCCAGTAGGTGTGGTTCACCTTGGAGGAAAGAACCCGGTGGTTAGCCTAGCACCGGAAAAAGGGTAAGCGACGTTGTGAAGGCTTCTCCGCCATAAGGAGTTGGTGTAGTGATTACTTAACTATCGAGTAGGTGACTCGGGAAGTGGAGTAGAGCAAGGAAAGTGTCCTTGTAGCCGAACCACTATAAATACTGCTGCTAGTTTTGTGCTTCTTACTCTTATCTTTTCATTACATACTTTATATGCTTGTTTATCAACATCCAACACACACATCCAAATAGATTGACATAAGTCGATCTAAATATTTAATAAAAGTTTTAATTGGTAAAACTATTCAACCCCTTCTAGTTTTCCACAAAGAGGCCCCACCGGCCTTGAACTAAACATTAAGAAAATGTGTTTTTGGCCCTCATGCAATGGGGTGAAGGTACAGGATGGTTTGTTTCCACCGGATTGGGAGGCCGACATCAGCGTGAAACTCCTCGAGGCGCCGCTAGTCGGATGCGTGGTTTATTAGTAGTTTGGGTGTGAAAAGGGCATCTCGTCTTGGAACTAATGAGTTGTCTCACAAGTCTCGCGCGACCCTCAATCTGAGCTCCTTTTGCTTCGCCATGTACGGGCGTCGCAGTCGATGTTCTGTCTCGAACGCGCCAACCTATGTATATAGGGAAGTCATTTGCTGACAATGGCCTTCTAAGGCACAGAGGCCATCGTGGTTTGTGGGGCCCTTTTTGGGGATTTTCAATGGAGGCTCGCATCCCTTCCGACTCGGCTTGGTGGGTCGGGTTTATGTTCACCGAGGATGTATCTACTTATGCTTTTGGGCCTCGAGGCGCAATCTTGAGTTTGCAGGATCACATTCTTCTGGGATGTGGTATTAATGGGGTCGACTCGATTATGGGTATGCAATGGATCGCTTCAGCATGTCCCTTCCCTCGATTTCGATCTCGCCGGTTTCTCTAACAAGGACACCGCCCACCTAAAGCCCAAAATGTTTTGGCGTGTGCCTTTTAAGTGGAATCGTCCGGAGTTCGGGAGAGTTTGATTATCCCTCGGCAAAAGCGGTGTTCAATGTCTCCGAGCTCCTCATGCTCAAGATTTCGATGGTTATCCCATTGAAGGGCTAGGCCAACATATGTCACTCGAGTAACGGACTATCCTTAAGCACCGGCCAATGATCCTCTCGCTTCTACCGTGACGAGCCTTGCCCGGCCGCAAGGTTTGTTTAGATTCCTTTGGCAGCATGCGGTCCATTGCAAGGAGTTACCGGTTTCAAATACATGCATGATTTGGTTAGGGATGTTCAGATGATGTTCTTAAACGAAAGGTGAATTTCTTCAAAAAAGAGCCCCGTGAACTTTCCTCGATGCATCCGTCAAGGGAGGTCTACTTTACTACCAAATTGATATACTTATGTTTGATGGGCCGGGGAAACATGCTTGTGTGGATCTTACTGAGTGTCCCTCTTGTTGGGCTAAGGGACAATGGGTTTGTTATGGGACAAGCGGCGTTGAAAGCGGAATCGAGCAAAGTTGCTAAACACGAGAAAGCTTGTTTGAGAATCAACACGTATTTACCCCTATTGCTTTTGATACATTTGGGTTCCTAGCTTCGCAAGCTGTGGAGTTTTTACTAGGGTTCAACGGTTGTGCAAAGTAATTTTATGACCCCTAAGTCTCAAAATTTCATTTTAGTAGAATTGGTTTTGCCATTCAAAAGGGGTCATGGCGCACAATTGTCGCCTGCTTGTTCGCCATCTTATTGTAATCCGTTATAAAAGTTTATATTAAAAAAAAAAAAAAAAAAAAAAAGCGAAATTAGGAAAATGGCAAGTAAGATACATTAAGAAAAACGATAAGTAAGAAAAAATTAGTTCATAGCTATTAGCTTAATAAGCCTTGGCTGATAGTACCTATACTCGTTTAGTATAGCCCGTTAAACTGTTACAGGTTCCTCTTGTTTGTTTGTATATACTCGCTGTATGTTCTTGTTATATAGAGTATGGTTATTGTAAAAAGAGAATTATGGTAAAAAGGATAGGAAGAGATCACAACCATGTGATCACTTAAATGAGTGGCTAGATCTAGTAAAGGAACATTTTTAAAAACGTGAAAATCAAAGGTGCTTAATGTATCTTTTTTGTTGTTCATAAGGGTATCATCGTCTTTATTATATGAGCATTCATTCCACATTATGTCATTTCAAGTTTGCAAATTAATTCGTTTAATGTACCTTGCACCGTTTTTTTGCACGAAGCATCATTATTGCAATTAAAATTAAACATTTAAAGCTATTGATTTTGTCTAAAACACAAAAAAATGCCATACGCATATATGTACAGCTTCATAAGTCATTTGGTATATATGAGACATGGGAATTATGACTAGATTACATAGTTAAAAATACAATAATATAAAACAAAATATTGACATACAACTTTGTGTGTTAAGAAACTTAGTGTGTCGTCTAAATTGTATAGTGAAATAAAGTGTGTCAACTTGAAATGTATCATAAATTAAGCGCGTCAAAAAACTTAATGTGTCACTTAAAATATATCAATAAATCTAATGTGTCAAAAAAATTAGTGTGTCACTTAATATGTTTAATGAAAATGTGTGTAGCAAAAAAACTTAGGGTATCAATAAAAAGGTGAAAGAAAATAGTACATCATTACAAAGTTTATCAAAATACAAGTGTGTCACGAATAGTGTGTCAAAAAACTTTGTTTGTCAAAAATACAATAATAAAGATGTGCGTGATATGTGATTTGTGTCAAAAAACTTAGTGTGTCGAAAGAAAAAATAAGTGTGTCAACCAACATGTGTGTCAAAATACAAGTGTGTCACGAATAGTGTGTCAAACAACATGACGCATCTTCATGTATAAGTGTATGATATATACATGATACAACAATAAAATACACCTCTAACTACGAAAGAATATTTCTTTCTGGCCCAAAGCCATACTATGTTTCAATTCCATTTCTTCGAAAAAGAATATATCTTCAATACTGAATACATTGTTTTTAGTTATTGATAAATAGAGAGATGGTTTATAGATCTCGTAGAAAGAAACAATTAAGAAATCATCACAGAATAAGACATTTAATTTTGATGATTTTACAAGAATTGGATATTAGAGAGAATGGTGAAGAAGTTGTTGGTTGCATGTGATTTTTGAAACGTGAGATTGGAAATATAAGGTTTATGTTCATGAGAGATTTAAAATGTTGTAAATATCTATAATATCCTTACTACATCTTTATCAAATGTTACATTTTCTACCCTTTTTATCCTTCTTATCCTATTAGACTTTTTATTTGATCCAATCCCTCATCTTCATTATCAATAATACAAAAGCTAATACATTCTACAAAAATCATTCCCCATGTACACAACAATTTTATAAGGAGAAAACTAAATTCTAAAAGCATTAGGTACTCTGGAGCCGAATCACTGGTGCCGTTAGAGATGCAAAAAAAAAAAAAAAACGGGTTCATGAACCGAATCGGAAAAAAAATTAAAATCGGTTTTCCCAAAAAACCGGTTTAGGGAAAACCGAACCACCGGTTTAGAAACCAGTTTGCATTATTTGTTGTCAACCGGTTTTAGAACCGGTTTAAACCGAACCGGTTTTGCGTAAAACCGGTTTAAACCGAACCGATTATGGGTAAAACCGGGCATTTTCACTCCCAAAACCGGTTTCAAACCGAACCGGTTTTACGTAAAGCCAGTTTTTGACTATTTGACTAAAACCGAAAGCGATTTTTAAACCGGTTTGGTTTTAAAAAACCCGAAATGTGTACCTCTAGGTGCCGTGGGAAAAAGTGCCGCCACGTAAGTAGGGGTGTCAAAAATCCCGACTCGACCGGGACCAACCCGAATAAAGATAATCGGGTCGGGTTACTGTCAAAGTCTAACTCGGTCAATCGGTCAACCCGCTTAACCCGAGTACGAACTAGGTCGGTATCGGGTTCAAAAACTTTGCTTATTCGGTTCGGGTCAACCCGACTAACCCGAGTTAGGAATTTTTATTTATTTATTTTTTTAATTTTAATATATTCATTTGTTATTCTTTATTGAATCATAAGTGAGTTACTTAGTTCCACCGTTGCTAACTTTGCCTCCACCATTAGAACTGCGGCTTGGTTTGTTAATTATTAAATGGCATGAAACTTATTTGCCTTTTGAAAAAAAAAGTTAGATGGGCATAAAGATTTTGTTGCAACATTTATTTATTTAATTACACTTTAATTTTGATGATTTAAAAAATAGATTTTACATTTCTAAAAAAGTATATTTTACATTTCTAAAAATTAATTATGGTTAATTAATAAGCATAACATGTTTCTCGAACCTAAACTTACGAAGAAAAATATAAATTACGAATGACAAGCCTACTAACAATTGCAAGTATGAACCTGTTAAATTTATTTTTGTAACTTGGTATATTTATGTTTCATGTAAATGAGATTATCTTACAAGCAAGAAAAACAAGATTTGCATAATGAAGAGATAAGGTATGTACCGTGGATGAATCAATTTTCTCTTAAATGAGTGTGCCATATATTGATTTGTGTGTTTGCATAAACAAGATTCACGTAAATGAGTGTAAATTTATAAGCATGTACCGTGGATGGATCAATTTTCTCCGTAGATAAATCACTACCTTTTTGTAAATGGCACAGACCCGAACCCGACCTGACCCGACCCGACTTGACCCGACCCGACTTGACCCGAACCCGACTAACCCGAGTTCAAATAGGGTCGGGTTCGGGAATATTATTTTTAGCCTCGACCCGACTTGGACCCGACCCGTTTGACCCGAACCCGACCAACCCGACCCGATTAGCACCCCTACACGTAAGCACCTTTCTCAAAACACCAGAATTCACAACAACTCTAAAACACCCCTCCCTCATATAACATCAGTTTCTGGTGCCGTCGTGCACCTTGGACCCCACATATGTCACACCCGCAAATTACCTGTTTTGCAGCGGAATGGAATTCACGGGATTGATGTCATAGCATCACAATCACAAGATATTGAACGACCTAAAGTGTCGCTTTGAAAAGAACATCGTTTAATATATTAAAAACATTCGAGTTACAAAGATAGGTCCCAAATGAAAGTTACTATGTGCGGAAAATAAGTTTGGTACAAGTCAAACGATGTTTTTAAAGTGTATAAATCCCATGTGAGACGCGTCGTCACCGCGACTCTATGATATGTCCACATGCATGCCATGAAGTAATGTCTTAGTTACGAAAATACATTGCTAAAAGTGTCAACACAAAGGTTGAGTGAGTTCATAGAGTTCATGTAAAATGTTTAATACGACTACCACAAGTATAGGCTATGTATGACAACAATGTCACATAAAAATGTTACAATTGCTATAAGTCCATGACACCAAACTAGACTGATCATGATGTTAAGCCTAACAGTGTTTGCCAAACAACTCAAATAATATTATTAAATGAAATGCATCCGCTTAACCAGCTGGAATCCACCAACCCGGATGGAGGAGTCACCCTCGCTTCTTTCTAATTAACGGTTCATGTTATATAATGGGGACATTCAATTGGCATGAGGTAACTTAAGCAATGTAAATGAATTTGATATACTTGGTATCGTAATAAAAATGATGTGCAATGTATTCTCCCGTAGGTTTGAAATAAAGTAAAACTTGAATAAATGGGGCTATGAAAACTCACATGTTGCAATGTTTATGATGATATAATGGCAATATTGAAATGAGGCGCAACCTCCGACCGTGACCTATTATGAATGATATGTTCTAATGTAAATCATGAAACAATGTCGTGCATGCAAATCCACATGTAATCTATACCACTTATGCGTTTTTGAAAATAGAATTTATCGTCGAAATATATGTTTATGATATCTCGTCATGTTATAAAATACTTTACAAGTATATACATTAAATCAACATCCCACGATAGTCGGTAATGATTTATTATGAAACTATAACTTTTAGTCAGAAAATAATGTCATTTGACAATTTCATGAAAGTGACTAAACGGCCTTGAAAAACTAGTCGTAAAATGGTGCACATCGAAAGTGTTAGGAAACAAACTCAACGGTTTTGGAAAGCTTGTATCATTATCTCAAAGTTTTAGCATTTAAGTTTTTATCGTAGAGGTCTCGATCATGGACAAAAACATAGGTGAAGTAGGGTACTTGTATCCAAATTATTGTTTAAGGGTGGTTTTCGGCAAAGTTTAAGTGACCGTATTTTACTCGTTACAACTCCGTTTGACGAATGGTTGGGCTTTTTGGAAAATAGGCTAGGTGGACTTACTTTTACTAGAAGACATCATTTTCTCAAAGTATTCTTATCGATATGAAAATGGCTCCAAACATGGTCATCATGATAACCACTTTGGTCTAGTAGAAAATATATAGGTGTTAATACTTGTGAAAATAAGTACGATAGTCATAATTTATCCCGATTACAATTACACATTCAAAAATATTAATTCGGTTCGTTAAGCCACAACAAGCTATCCATAGGATTGTTGGGGTTATTCGTCCCGCAATGTGATGTAGATAATCAACTTCAAGCAGAACGATCAACCTGCTTCAAAGAAACAAACAATGGTCGGCAATAACAGATACCACCGTGTGGTTACGGATATCACTTGGAATCGTGTGATCACTTTCCAAAGTAAACTATTCGACTCTAATGCCGGGTATCACGAATATCTACTGGGATAAGACCAAATGCGCTTAGAGAATTAGGCACAATTCTTTAACCCTTGCGCTTATAAGTGTTTTGTGTTTTCCGTATATATCATGCATGTTCATATCTCCTATATATAGAGGTTAATCTTGAGCTATTCCAATGGAATTATGAGTATTAATCGCCCATTAATAGCCTCATAATTATCCCATTATAGTCAAGTAGTGGTTACATGACCAATTAAACGTGGTCATAATGATGCGCTTGTAATCGCCATTTATCAAGATTTATATCAAGATTTCATAGTGCTTTCAATGGTTACACTCGCTTGGAAACGCCTATCGCTTCAAGGCAAACACAACTTCAGGTGAGATACCACTTCTGGAAACATCGATCCCGCTGGCATCGCTCAACGGTGGAAACACCGATAATCGCAGTTAACCACAACAAGATTTCACCAAGCACTACCAATACAAACCACTTTTAGAGTCGTGGTGTTCATGGACCTTATGGGTGTACACTCTGCACCTCCCAACCCATTACAAGGTGTGAACCATCCCACAAGTGCACTAAATTTTCCAACAATCCTCCCAAATTTAGTTCACTCCCTTTGCATGTAAAATAAACATCAAGCAAAACATGTGCATAAAAGAAAATGTCCCGAGGATTGAATTTCCATCTTAGTAATTACACGCTCAAATATTCGAATCGTGGTGTTCTAAGAATTGAACCCTTCAACCCATTTGAATACCAAGATAACTACACACAAGTTTTCAAATACTTAAAAGCTCCCCGACACTATACAAGTCATGTGTCCATATCCAAATTCATAAATGTTGTAAAAGCTAAAGTCCAAAAGCTTCCTCAAGCGGCAAAACTTCAACATTTACATAGGGGTTCCTCTTTATTCATGCTCCTCGCCAAGCACTTTTCAAAGATAAGTCAACCATTAAGTAAAGACTTCATCCTCCTTTCAAGAGTTCCGAGCACAACCTTGGGATGTAAGATAATCATGTGCTCAGTCATCAATGTTCGACTTTCCACATTGAACTCGGCTCCCAAGTTTCCTTGAGGAGTTGGGTGTCCTAGCATTCATGACTAAGTTGGACTTAAACCCATCCCTTTAGCGGACTTTATAACCAAGTCTCTAGCTATCCCTTCGTCAAGTGATCGCCTAAGTTCGTTGAGATCTAACAAACTCTATAGATACCACCCCATTCATGATAAGCTCACGAATCATGCTATGCGACACCTAAGTGTCTAGACTTACCATTGTACATCCGGCTATAAGCCCAGCCAATGTAGTGCACTATCACAATCGGATAGAAATGGGTGCTATAGGTTTAGGCCACAATGGAATCTCAAGAAGCAAGTTTTTCAACCATTCAAATTTTCTTTACCGCAATTGCTAAAGCCACAAATTCAGATTCCATTGTTGAACTGGTGATGCAAGTTTGCTTCTTGATGCCCAAGAAATTGCACCTCCACCAAGTAGGAATACCCACCACCGGTAGACTAATTGTCTTCGAGTTATCGATCCAACTTGCATCGGTGTAACCTTCCAACACGATGGGTAACCAAGATACGAGAGACTATAATCCATAGTTCTCTTCAAATACTTCGCACTTTGAATCGCTTGCCGTTGATGAGCACTAGGGTTACTAGTATACCGCTCAACTTTCCCAACGCAAAACCAATATCGTGTCTTGTACAAGTCATGGCATACATTAAGCGACCAATTACCCTAGAATACTCAAGTTGAGATACGACTTTGCCATTATTAGGCATCGACTTCTCACAGTATCCATAGGTGTACTCATTGAGTACAATCAAAGTAATTGAATTTCTTCAAGACCTTCTCAATATAATGAGACCGAGAGATAGAAATTCTTTTACTTTCATGTTTAATCCTTATACCAAGGATAACATCGCCTCCCCATGTCTTTCATGGAGAACCTTGATGACAAAAATTCCTTTGTCATGTCAACTTGTTTTGGTCGCCAAAGATCAACATGTCATCAACATATAAACAAATGATGACTCCTTTATCGATTCATCAAATTTGCTATATACACATTTGTCGTACCTTGGTTAAGAACATAACCACTAGACAAAACCACTTCATCAAAATTTTGATGCCATTGTTAGTGCCCGCTTAAGTCCATAAAGAGACTTAATCGGTTTACACACCTTGTTTTCATTGCCGGGCATGATGAAGCCCTCGAGGTTGGTTCATGTAAACCTCCTCTTCCAATTCACCATTCAAGAAAGTCATCTTCACATCCATCGATGAATAACCGATTGAATAGATGCCAAAGCAATCGCCAGCCTTATGGTATCGACACGCGCCACGGGGCATAAGTATCAAAATAGTCTATTCCCGACTTTTGTTTAAAGCCCGAATAACTAATCTAGCCTTGAACTTTCAATAGTTCCATCTACCTTCATTTTCCTTTTGAAAATCCATTTGCAACCCAAAGGTTTGCAACCAGAGGTAGATCAACCAACACCCAAGTGTTGTTGCCCATGATGGAATCCATCTCATCATTGATTGCTTTTCCGTAAAGCAATATCACGGGACTTCATTGCTTCTTCAAATGTTTTGGGGTCATCCTCAACAATGAAGCAATAGGAGTATTGGTCCGAGACCTCATCCTGGTACCTTCAACTAAGTATAGTTGAAACTGTGTCCAAATGACTTTGGAGTCCCGACCCTTTTGCTTTTTCTGAGCACGTGTCAAAGTTGTCAACCACAACCTTATCGTGGACCACCGATGGTTCATCGTGACCTCGATACACCGTTGTCATGAGTTCCATTAGAATCCTCGACTTGGTCTAGGGACCGATGAGAATCTATTCTCATCAAAGTCTCGCATCCCTTGATTCAATTATTGAGTTAATCGAAACATGTTCATTAGGTTCAATAACATAGAACCTAAAAGCCTTGGAATGCTCAAGATATCCAACAAAGATGCAATCAATGCCTCTTTTCACCTAAAGTCTTTTACTTTGATCGTGGAGTCTTACAATGCCCTACAACCCCAAACCTTGAGATAATTCAAGTTTGGTTTCCTTTTAGTCCGTAGTTCATAAGGGGTAACCTTGTTCCTTTGTTGGGAACCCTATTTAATAAATAGCAAGATGTTAACATAGCTTCACCCCGTAACCCTTGACTCACCCCTAAATAGGACAACATGGAATTAACCATCTCCTTCAAGACTGTTTTTCATTTCGTAAATACCATTTTGCCGAGGAGTATAAGGGCGCTGTTTCATGGATTATACCAACAGATCGAAAGCACCGAGTATCCATGTACTCACCTCCCTATCAGGTCCTTAATCTTTGATCAAAGACCCGTTGTAATTCAACTTCGCTTTAAACACTTTGAATTTATCTAATGCTTCATCCTTTGTATGTAATAAGTAAACATAACAAAACCTAGAAGCATCATCAATAAACGTCACAAAGTACTTATTTCCCAAAGAAGGAGTAGCATGCAAATCACATTGTGTCATCTGTGAATCGACTCTAAGAGCTCGGCCTCACAACTAACACCCGAAAGGGTTTCTTGGTTATCTTGGTCAACATGCAAGTTTTACACTTTTCGGTGTCCATGTCAAAAGTCGATAAACCCATCCTTAGACATATCTTGCATCCTTTTATAATGTACATGACCAAGTCTTGCATGCCAAAGGATAGAGTTAGTCGATCAAAAGTAGACACAAAAGTCGAAATAACATTGTCGTGGTAATATTAAGCCTGAACATTTGATTACATAAATAACCAAAACCAATAAAAACACCACATTTAGAAAGAAAAATTTATCAAATTCAATAACTTGTTTATATCCATGATTATTCAAAACACTACTTGAAACCAAGTTTTCCTTATATCGTGAACATGAATAACATTAAACAAAGTTACAATCTTTCCATAACTAAACCTAAGATCTACACAACCACCACCATGCACCAAGGTCATTGACTCATTTCCCATGTGAAGAATAGAACCATCATTCAAGGACTCATAAGTCTTGAACCGCCTTCTATCTTTGCACACATGAACTGCTGCACCGTAGTCAACCCACCACGCAACATCATCATCCTCGCACATAAAAAGATTCGAGATACATATGTAACTTAATAAACCGAAAAGACTTATTAAACATATTCTCGACCTTTCAGATGAGTTGGTTGAACCACCACTCCCTCGAACCATTAGTGCCCGATCCATTGGCTTTACCACCAACTTTAACACCCTCAGCCCTTTTAATGTGACCGGTCCTTACACATTTCCAACAAGTAGGTGTTGCCTTCTTGTTAGGATCCGCCTCTTGTGTTATCATGAAATTTGCGTTTGCCTTTGTTGTCATTGTACCGGTGGAGTTGTTATGATCCACCATATTGACAACAGATGGTCCCGCAAAGATTGCTACTCTTGCTTGTCATTATCCCGCACCTTGAGAGATTCCTCAATGCGTATGACCGCCCAACTCAACAAGAGTTAACTCCTCCTTCATATGTTTCAAGGTATGCTTGAAATCTTTCCATGAAGGAGGAGTTTGTCAATGACACAAGAGACTTTGATAGCCTCATCCATGTTCATTTGGTGTTGTGTAAACCTTCCAAGTATTCCAAGAAGTTCATTGTATTGTTCCATAACCGGTCTTGAATCACCATTTTGTAATTTGAAATTACTAACAAGGAACTTTACTTGATGCATCCTCACCATATTTGGCATCCAAGGAATCCTACGCTTTGAAGATTCAAAGTTCGATAAATATCAAACAAAGAATCGACATACCATTGAGAATAAGACCTCGCATATGTAGTCATCATTCTCCATTTGCTCCTCCTTCCGATCTCTGCTCCACAAGAGCATCATCCCATCATCATGAATTGGTGTGGTCAAGACATACACCACACTCATGCTCGACAAGAAGAAATGCATCTTCTTCCGCCACCTCCTAAAGTCCACCCTTCAAACTTGTCCAAATTAGCAAAGTTTGAAGCCATGTGTTTCATTGCGTTAGCTTGCCATTGATTATCACAAAATAGTTTACTTTGATTGTTGTGGGTTATTCGTCCCGCAGCAGATGTAGATAATCAACTTCGCCAGAACGATCAACTGCTTCACAGAAACAAACAATGGTCAAGAATAACAGATACCACCGTGTGGTTACCTGGATATCACTTGGAATCGTGTGATCACTTTCCAAAGTAAACTATTCAACCCTAATGCCCGGTATCACGAATATCTACTTGGGATAAGACCAAATGCGCTTAGAGAATTAGGCACAATTCTTTAACCCTTGCGCTTATAAGTGTTTTGTGTTTTCGTGTATATATCATGCATGTTCGTATCTCCTATATATGGAGGTTACTCTTGAGCTATTCCAATGGAATTATGAGTATTAATCGCCCATTAATAGCCTCATAATTATCCCCATTATAGCCAGTTAGTGGTTACATGACCAATTAAACGTGGTCATAATGATGCGCTTGTAATCGCCATTTATCAAGACTTATATCAAGATTTCATAGTGCTTTCGTTACATCGCTTCGCTGGAAACGCCACCGATTCAAGGTAAACACAACTTCAGCCGAGATACCACTGCTGGAACATCGATCCCATTGAAATCTTGCTTGATTGAAACACCGATAATCGCAGTTAACCACAACAAGATTTTCACCAAGCACTACCAATACAAACAACTTTTAGAGTCGTGGTGTTCATGGACCTTATGGGTGTACACTCTGCACTCTCCTAACCCATTACAAGGTGTGAACCATCCCACAAGTGCACTAAATTTTCCAACAAGGATTAGCCTTGTGTGCTAAAACAACACCGATCCAAACGCTCCTTTATGGACTCTAAAAGGAGTAATTTAAGTAAGCAATCCAAACACTCCATTATATTTTAATAAACCCTTGTGCTTATAAAATATCGTTTTTATAAGGTTTCTAACGTTCCCTAATAATTTATAGATGATACAATAGCATTTGGTAAAGTTTTCAAAGCTCAAACGGACTCGAAAACGCTTAAAACACCAATTTTATTTCCCATCAGCAATGGGTACTTTGACTTTTCGAAAAAAAATCGTCCGTCTTTGACCATGCTTAAATCTCTCATTTTACACTTTTAAGCTTAAAAATCGCGTTTAATCGTAAAACACCGCTTCGGACAACTTCGTGTTTTAACAATTAAACCAATTTGGACCCGAAAGGGTCAAAACCTCGATTTGAAATCATATCAGCAAGTATATTTTACAAATTGCTGTTAAAAAAATAAATTTCGTTAAACTTTAATTGGCCACCATTTCTTCGTTTTAAGTCCGTTTTCACGTTTTATATATCCTCGGAATCGTGATAATATATACTAATATATTTTTGATAAGTCGACACATTTTATAGCGCTTAAGACTCATTTTGACTCGTAAAAGTCGAGAATACATGCTGAATTTTCGGAAACAATTAGTTTTCGTCGTCAAACTTAAAAAAGGCATAACTTCTTCGTTATAACTCGCTTTAACCCATTCAAGCGCCACGTTGCTTTTAAAGTGTATTTTCTAAATATCTAGCCCAAAATATTTTACAAACTGTCGGATTTTCCAGATTTCACAAATAAGATCAGACCACTATTTATAGTTGTCGAAATGAGTTTTTCTCGCGAAAACTTATTCTAACCAAATTCAAACAACTCCGAAGCTTATTCTAATCCTACCATACACCTTCTTAGGGTGTCATGGGTTCCTAGACATCACCAAAAGTGATAGGTTTCAAAGGATTAATTATAGGATAATTATAACTAATAATATGTAATAAAACATTAAAAGTGGTATAAATTCATATGTAACATGCATGTTTTTCTTGCAAAATAATGAAACAACATAAATATGAATATGAAAGAGTAAAAAAATATGAAATGCTTACTTGAATGATTATGAATTTTTGAGAAGAGTATGCTTAATAATCTTGAGGTTTTATTTCAAAACCTTAACAAGATCACTAATAGAACTTGAAAACACTTGTAGCTAGAAAATTATGGATTTCTCTTGATGTTTATGGTATGGCGGAATTTTAATGAGAAGAGAGAGAGAGTTTCATCTTATTTTCACCTTTCAAAAGTGCTTGTATGTGTTTTTGGCCAAAATATCTAAGTATCATGTATATGTATATAATATAGAAGCCAATACCAAATTGACCACCCTTGGTGGTCGACACTAGGGGGTTGGGCGGAGTATGGATAATGGGTTGAGGATTAATGATTTTGTAAAGTAAATGTATTATTTAGCTAAGTGTTAGTAACTTGTGTAGCGTAAATGGGTATTTAATGTAACGTTAGTTAAAATAAATTTTAACGGAACAAAATAAAATGTATTAAAGTCATAAGATTTATAAAAATACATTTCTTACAAGAATTGAGTGTATAAATAATTATTAAGTAGTATTTACGAAAACCGTCGTAATTATATAAATATAACAATTTATATACAAAATAAATTGAAAACATCGGGTAAACTAATAATATAATTTTTATAGTCTTAAAATGAGTATAAAAATATATTATGATCATTTTTGGAAGTGTCGTATCAATATTACAAAATAATGTTTACGCGATAGCGTTTATTTAATAGGAAAATAAACGTTTAATGGAAAATGCAAACCCATGATTAAATTGATATGAAATGATATTATTGATGATATGTAGACTAAATCTAGTCTATATGAAATGCCTCGATGATTGTTCATGAATTCGCACTAAACCATTAAGGTTACGCGAATTTGATACTGTGAAACCAAGTTTACGATAAATGATGAAATAGTGAGATTTTCAAAATTTGTAAAATGACCGAAATTACGAGTTGTCACATTCGCCACAACCAAAAAGGAATTCATCCACGAATTCAAACCATGTTAGGTTCTACAATGTTATCATGAAAAGGTGAGGATATTTGAGTCGCATTGGGTCGTCCAATGTTTTCCTAAATCGTACCACGCCTTTCCAAGACGGGTCTTTGAACATAAATCTGTTGCCACCTTGAAATTCTAATGGTTTGCGACTTATGGAACATACTTCCAATATTTTGCGTTGTATATCGACGTAGCTTATCTAGCTATATGTTGTTACATGTAACTGATTCTTGACCTGTACGATTACTTTGTTGTTTCATGAATAAGTTATGGACTAATGAGTTGGACTTTCCTGATTTTGACCAGTGAATGAGTGATTGACACCTCAACCATAGAGTGCCTCAAATGGTGTCGTCAATATGTTCATGTAATAACTATTGTTGTAAAGCAACTTGTTCGATGAAGAATGATTTGCCTAATCGCTTCTAAATAATCACATATGCTTTGAGCATATATTCTAATGTTTGAATTGTTCTCTCGCCTAACCATTGAGTGAGGATAATAGGTGGTACTCATGTCCTAATAGATTCCATGGAAATCTTGAAATGATTGTCGAAGCTTAAGGTGAATCGAATAGCTTATAATAGGTACAACTGGAATTGATACCACGTGTCTCGTGCTAAATATCAAAATATTAAGTCTGTCGAAAAAGACCTTATTGAAAATAATATATTATGGGTAACAGTTGTGATTCCTCGCATTTCTCGTTCTAGCGAATGTCATTACTTGAGTCTTACTTGCCTAAGGTGCTTAGTCTCCATGACTAAAATGTTTATTGTTTGATTATCGAAGTGTTTCCATGCTATATGTTGTCGAGTCACAAAACCTTAACTATTTAAGTGATGTGGTGTAGTGGTTGATTTTAAAGATTTCTTCCGATATTGAGTGTTTCTAGGATATTTCATCACTTAGATTGTTGTCATGCTAGCAAGAAAATAAATATCGGCTCATACTATGTCGAAGAAGGTTTGTTCTAATTTCACTTGTAGATGAAGTGTCATTGATTGTCCGATATGTTCAAACTGTTGCATCTCTTGATATAAAAGTGAGGTTACTTGGAATTTCTAGAGGACACAATGCCTAAGGGGAAGTTTATATCGATAACCTTAACTTAACCAAATTTTCCTTTAAGGGAAACTCATTGTCGGAAAGTTCACATATTGTTGAGGCCATGTTTAGCGAGATGTTCTGTAGTCTCAGTTAGAAGACTTGGTTTATCCCTATGGTGTTGCTTAGTGTGTATTCGCTTCGTACTAAATCTTATAACTCGGTCTTGCTAGTACTTTTGACATGATAGAATTTGGCTTCTAATCCAAAGATAGTGGTTCGGAATGTCTCGTGGTGTCTTGAGATTTTTGTTGAGTTTTGAAACGTCTTACTATATACTTCTAATCCTTGTTGGTAGTCCTAGAATGCTTTCATTGTTTTCATGTATCGAGGAATCCTCCTCATAGATTGTATAGGAAGTCTTTCCTAAAAAGGTCACTCGTCAAATTCTAACTTATCGGTTGAGTGAGGGATGAATGGCGTAGGCTTCTATAGAGTGTTAACCAAAAGAAATGTTTATGAACAATTTATCGATTACAAAGCTTTGCTTTTGAATGAGTGAAGATTGTTTTCATGACATAATTCTTCCTAAATTATACATAGGTGATCGCCATGTATAATTGAGGACAAATGATGTGATGCTTGGTTTTGTTGAAATGGTATTATGTTCCTCCGAAGTTTTAGATGGTATTCAACGTTTTGTTTTGTAAGATAATGGCTCAATAATTTTCGAGTAACATGAGAATCGTTTCACCTGATGATATTAAATAGTTGATAAAATGACTGAAAGCCAATTGATAGGGTGGTAACAAAACAACTTGTTTTAAAACTTTATGAAACAATGTTTCTAAGATAGTGTAGAATAGCTTGAAATAAAATTAAGTGAAATAATTTCATGAAATGGTAGCAAAATAACTTTAAATATAATTTGTTGAATGGTTTGTAGGATACACGGGGAAACCTCATAGAATGGTAATAGTCTCCTGATTGGTCAAGAATAAAGTCGGCCTAATCCCTAGAAAAATAGCGGTGTATTGTTGCGAAATGATTGAAAATTGAACAATTGGAATAGGGATTGAAGTAAACAAAGGTTGTGATTATCGTGGAGATAATAAATGATACAGATTACATTAGCTAGAAAGGTACTTATTATCTATTCCTGTTGATGATCTAATCACGTCTCAAGTGTAGGAGCAATAGGCTGTCTAGCAGCAACAACTTTGAAATTCTCACAGTCATCAAACCTATAAGATGGTGTAGTGTCTATAGTCTTAGCGATAGATGGTAATGATGTGTCACATCATGCACGCTTCCCAAGTGCAAGCGGCAAATCAAAAATGATGTATGACTAATAGGTCCACTAGGACTAAGCTTGTAAGTCCTACCAAATGGTATGATCTATCTCAACAGAATGATAAAAATTGTCTTGATCCTATAGTGAATTAATGATGATCATGATGGTGTAGGTGCAACTTCGTCCTCCTAAAAGGGTTCAGTCTCATTATCTGATGTTATCGGTGTTGAGTCAACTGATGTTAAAATTGTGATAGGGAATGACAGGGCATTCTCCACGTCAAAGTCTGATGCGAGTATGATGGGATGGGCATCTGAAGGCATTAATGTGACAATCGATTTGAAATGAAAGTAAATAACTCGTAAAATGTGCGTATGAAACCGCATGTATAGTGACTATGCACTTACGATGAAATGATAAGATGCTATGATGATGTAGTTATAGTCTAAGGTAAATGATGCAACCTAGTTCTCTATAACCGAAGCTCTTATGCCAATCATCACACCCCAAATTACTGCTTTTGCGTGAATGGAATTCTGAGGGATTGACCGTCATAGCATCACAATCACAGTTATATTGAGCGACCTAAAGTGTCGTTTGAAAAGAACATCGTTTGATATATTAAAACATTCGAGTTACAAAGATAGGTCCCAAATGAAAGTTACTATGTGCGGAAATAAGTTTGGTACAAGTCAAACGATGTTTTAAAGTGCATAAAATCCATGTGAGACGCGTCGTCACCGCGACTCTATGATATGTCCACATGCATGCCATGAAGTGAATGTCTTAGTTACACGAAAATACATTGCTAAAAGTGTCAACACAAAGGTTGAGTGAGTTCATAGAGTTCATGTAAAATGTTTAATACGACTACCACAAGTATAGGCCATGTATGACAATAATGTCACATAAAATGTTACAATTGCTATAAGTCCATGACACGAAACTAGATGATCATGATGTTCGCCCAACAGAGTGTTTGCCAAACAACTCAAATAATGTTATTAAATGAAATGCATCCGTCCGTTGGAATCCACCAACCCGGATGGAGGAGTCACCCTCGATAGATCTATCCACTCACCCACGCTTCTTTCGAATTAACGGTTCATGTTATATAATGGGGACATTCAATTGGCATGAGGTAACTTAAGCAATGTAATGAATTTGATATACTTGGTATCGTAATAAAATGATGTGCAATGTATTCTCCCCCGTAGGTTTGAAATAAGTAAAAACTTGAATAAATCGGGGCTATGAAAACTCACATGTTGCAATGATAATGATGATATAATGGCAATACTGAAATGAGGCGCAACCTCTGACCGTGACCTATTATGAATGATATGTTCTAATGTAAATCATGAAACAATGTCGTGCATGCAAATCCACATGTAATCTATACCACTTGTACGTTTTTGAAAATAGAATTTATCGTCGAAATATATGTTTATGACATCTCGTCATGTTATAAAATACTTTACAAGTATATACATTAAATCAACATCCTACGATAGTCGTGTAATGATTTATTATGAAACTATAACTTTTCGTCAGAAAATAATGTCATTTGACAATTTCATGAAAGTGACTAAACGGCCTTGAAAAACTAGTCGTAAAATGGTGCACATCGAGTGTTAGGAAACAAACTCAACGGTTTTGGAAAGCTTGTATCATTATCTCAAAGTTTTAGCATTTAAGTTTTTATCGTAGAGGTCTCGATCATGGAGAAAAACATAGGTGAAGTAGGGTACTTGTATCCAAAATATTGTTTAAGGGTGGTTTTCGGCAAAGTTTAAGTGACCGTATTTTACTCGTTACAACTCCGTTTGACGAATGGTTGGACTTTTTGGAAAATAGGCTAGGTGGACTTACTTTTACTAGAAGACATCATTTTCTCAAAGTATTCTTATCGATATGAAAAATGGCTCCAAACATGGTCACTTGCGATAACCACTTTGGTCTAGTAGAAAATATATAGGTGTTAATACTTGTGAAAATAAGTACGATAGTCATAATTTATCCCAATTACAATTACACATTCAAAAATATTAATTCGGTTCGTTAAGCCACAACAAGCTATCCATAGGATTAGCCTCGTGTGCTAAAACAACACCGATCCAAACGCTCCTTTATGGACTCTAAAATGAGTAATTTAAGTAAGCAATCCAAACACTCCATTATATTTTAATAAACCCTTGTGCTTATAAAATATCGTTTTATAAGGTTTCTAACGTTCCCTAATAATTTATAGATGATACAATAGCATTTGGTAAAGTTTTCAAAGCTCAAACGGACTCGAAAACGCTTAAAACACCAATTTTATTTCCCATCAGCAATGGGTACTTTGACTTTTTCAGAAAAATCGTCCGTCTTTGACCATGCTTAAATCTCTCATTTTACACTTTTAAGCTTAAATATCACGCGATTAATAGTAAAACATCATTTCGGACAACTTTCGTGTTGAACACTTAAGCCAATTCGGACCAGAAAGGGGTCAAAACCTCGATTTGAAATCATATCAGCAAGTATATTTTTACAAGTTGCTGTTAAAAATATAAATTTCGTTAAACTTTAATTGGCCACCATTTCTTCGTTTTAAGTCCGTTTTCTACGTTTTATATATCCTCGGAATCGTGATAATATATACTAATATATTTTTGATAAGTCGACACATTTTATAGCGCTTAAGACTCATTTTTGACTCGTAAAAAGTCGAGAATACATGCTGAATTTTCTGAAACAATTAGTTTTCGTCGTCAAACTTAAAAATGGCATAACTTCTTCGTTATAACTCCGTTTTAACCCATTCAAGCGGCCACGTTTTCGTTTTAAAGTGTATTTTCTAAATATCTAGCCCAAAATATTTTACAAACTGTCGGATTTTCCAGATTTCACAAATAAGATCAGACCCTATTTTATAGTTGTCGAAATGAGTTTTTCTCGCGCAAAACCTATTCTAACCAATTCAAAACAACTCCGAAGCTATTCTAATCCTACCATACACCTTCTTAGGGTGTCATGGGTTCCTAGACATCACCAAAATGATAGGTTTCAAGGATTAATTATAGGATGAATTATAATATAATATATAATAAAAACATTAAAAGTGGTATAAATATCATATGTAACATGCATGTTTTCTTGCAAAATATGATGAAATGAACATAAATATGAATATGAAAGATGAAAATAGATATGAAATGCTTACTAGTTAACTTGATGAGGTTTATGAACAAAGGTTTTATCCTAATCACCCAAGGTTTTTATTTCAAAACCTTAACAAGAGTGTAACTAGAGTGTGAAAAACTTGTCTAGAAAATTTTGATGAATTCCTTCTTGATCCTTATGGTTGGCGGTTCTTTGGGAGAGAAGAGAAGAGATATTCTTATTTTCACTTTCAGAAATGAGTAGTATGTGTTTGATTTGAGTATAATATACAATATACTTATAGATATTTAGCAACTTAGAGTGAGTCACCCCCTTGTGTCGACAAGGGGTTTTCGATTAACAACACATTTTTTTTAATTATTATGTATAATGAAGTGTATTATGTAAAGTTAAATGAAGTTAAGTGGTAACTTGTATATTTTGAGTATTTAGGGTAGCGTTAGCTAAAATAAATTTTAACGAACAAGATAAAATATATTGAAGTCATAAAATTATAAAAATACATTTCTTGCAAAATTTGAGTGAAATAATAATTATCGATTAGAATTTACTGAAAACCGTCGTAATTATATAAATATAACAATTTATATACAAAATAAATTGAAAACATCGGTAAACTAATAATATAATTTTTATAGTCTTAAAATGAGTATAAAAATATATATTAAGATTATTTTTGGAAGTGTCGGATCAATATTCAAAATAAATGTTTATGCGATAGCATTTATTTAATAGGAAAATAAACGTTTAATGAAAATGCAAACCCATGCATAATATTGATATGAAATGATGTTATTGATGATATGTAGACTAAATCTAGTCTATATGAAATGTCCTCGATGATTGTTCATGAATTCGCGACTAAACCATTAAGGTTACGCGAATTTGATACTCGTAAACGTAATTTACGATAAATGATGAAATAGTGAAACTTTCAAAGTTTGTAAAATGACCTGAAATTACGAGTTGTCACATTCGCCCAACCAAAAAGGAATTCAGTCCCTGAATTCAGTCCATGTTAGGTTCTACGATGTTACTTGTGAAAAAGTGAGGATATTTGAGTCGCATTGGGTCGTCCAATGTTTTCTGAATCGTACCACGCCTTTCCAAGATGGGACTTTGAACATAAATCTGTTGCCAACTTGAAATTCTAATGGTTTGCGACTTATGGAACATACTTCCAAAATTTTGCGTCGTATATCGACGTAGCTTATCTAGCTATATGTTGTTATTTGTAACTGATTCTTGACTGTCGATTACTTTGTTGTTTCATGAATAAGTTATGGACTAATGAGTTGGACTTTCACGATTTTGACCAGTGAATGAGTGATTGACACCTCAACCATAGAGTGCCTCAAATGGTGTCGTCAATATGTTCATGTAATAACTATTGTTGTAAAGCAACTTGTTCGATGAAGAATGATTTGCCTAATCGTTTCCAGAAATAATCACATATGCTTTGAGCATATATTCTAATGTTTGAATTGTTCTCTCGCTCTAACCATTGAGCTGAGGATAATAGGTGGTACTCATGTCCTAATAGATTCCATGGAAATCTTGAAATGATTGTCAGAAGCTTAAGGTGAATCGAATAGCTTATAATAGGTACAACTGGAATTGATACCACGTGTCTCGTGCCAAATATCAAAATATTAAGTCTGTCAAAAAAGACCTTATTGAAAAGAATAGATTATGGGTAACAGTTGTGATTCCTCGCATTTCTCGTTCTAGCGAATGTCATTACTTGAGTCTTACTTGCCTAAGGTGCTTAGTCTCCATGACTAAAATGTTTATTGTTTGATTATCGAAGTGTTTCCATGCTCTATGTTGTCAAGTCACAAAACCTTAAATATTTAAGTGATGTGGTGTAGTGATTGATTTTCAAGATTTCTTCCGATATTGAGTGTTTCTAAAATATTTCATCACTTAGATTGTTATCATGCTAGCAAGAAAATAGATATCACCATACTATGTCGAAGAATGTTTGTTCTAATTTCACTTGTAGATGGAGTGTCATTGATTGTCCGATATGTTCAAACCTGTTGCATCTCTTGATAGTAAAGTGAGGTTACTTGGAATTTCTAGAGAACACAATGCCTTAGGGGAAGTTTATATCGATAACCTTAACTTAACCAAATTTTCCTTTAAGGAAACTCATTGTCGGAAAGTTCACATATTGTTGAGGCCATGTTTAATGGAATGTTCTGTAGTCTCGACTAGAAGACTTGGTTTATCCCTATAGTGTTGCTTAGTGTGTATTCACCTCGCACTAAATCTTGTAACTTGGTCTTGCTAGTACTTTTGAAATGATATAATTTGGCTTCTAATCCAAAGATAGTGGTTCGAATGTCTCGTGGTGTCTTGAGATTTTTGTTGAGTTTTGAAACGTCTTACTATATACTTCTAGTCCTTGTTGGTAGTCCTAAAATGCTTTCATTGTTTTCTTGTATCGAGGAATCCTCCTCATAGATTGTATAGAATGCCTTTCCAAAAAAAAGTCACTCGTCAAATTCTAACTTATCGGTTGAGTGAGGATGAATGGCGTAAGTATCTATAGAGTGTTAACAAAAGAAATGTTTATGAACAATTTATCGATTACAAATCCTTGCTTTTGAATGAAGATTGTCTTAGGAAATTTGAAGATGTTTGTTTCTTTCATGACATAATTCTTCCTAAATTATACATAGGTGATCGGGCCATGTATAATCGAGGACAAATGATGTGATGCTTGGTTTTGTTGAAATGGTATTATGTTCCTCCGAAGTTTTAGATGGTATTCAACGTTTTGTTTTGTAAGATAATGGCTCAATAATTTTTCGAGTAACATGAAAATCGTTTACCGATGATATTAAATCGTTGATAAAATGACTGAAAGCCAATTGATAAGGTGGTAATGAAACAACTTGTTTAAAACTTTATGAAACAACGTTTCTAAGATGGTGTAGAATAGCTTGAAATAAAATTAAGTGAAATAATTTTATGAAGTAGTAGCAAAGTAACTTGAAATATAATTTGTTGAATGGTTTGTAGGATACACGGGGAAACCTCATAAAATGGTAATAGTCTCCTAATTGGTCAAGAATAAAGTTGGCCTAACCCCTAGCAAGATAGTGAGGTATTGTCGCGAAATGATTGAAAATTAGGCAATTGGAATAAGGAATGAAGTAAACAAATGTTGTGATTATCATGGAGATAATAAATGATACAGATTACATTAGCTAGAAAGGTACTTATTATCTGCTCCTGTTGGTAGTCTAATCACGTCTCAAGTGTAGGAGCAATAGGTTGTCTAATAACAACGACTTTGAAACTCTCACGATCCTCAAACCTATAAGATGGTGTAGTTTCTATAGTCTTAGTGATAGATGGTAATGGTGTGTCAAATCATGCACGCTTCCCAAGCGGCAAATCATATGTATGAGTAGTGTATATGAGATGTGATGGTACAAATGATGCTCTAGATGATAATGATGACGATGATGATGATGGAAATCGTCTTTGGTAAGTTAGGAGATGATGGTGAACTCTATCTTCCTTGTAGTAAGCAAATAGGTCCATTAGGACTAAGCCTATAAGTCCTACCAAATGGTATGATCTGTCCCAACGAAATGATAAAAATTTTCCGATCCTACGAATCAATGATGATCGTGATGGTGTAGGTGCAACTTCTCCTCCTAAAGGGTTCGGTCTCATCATCCGATGTTATCGGTGTTGAGTCAACTGATGTTAAAATTGTGATAGGGAATGACGGGGCATTCTCCACATCAAAGTCCGATGTGAGTATGATGGGATGGGTATTTGAAGGCATCTATGTGACAATCGATTTTGAAATGAAAGTAAATAACTCATAAAATGTGCGTATGAAACCGCATGTATAGTGACTATGCACTTATGATGAAATGATGAGATGCTATGATGATGTAGTTATAGTCTAGGGTCAATGATGCAACCTAGTTCTCTATAATCAAGCTCGATGCCAATCATCACACCCCAAATTACTGCTTTGCGTGGAATGGAATTCACGGGGATTGATTGTCATAGCATCACAATCACAGTTATATTGAACGACCTAAAGTGTCGTTTGAAAAGAACATCGTTTGATATATTAAAACATTCGAGTTACAAAGATAGGTCCCAAATGAAAGTTACTATGTGCGGAAATAAGTTTGGTACAAGTCAAACGATGTTTTAAAGTGCATAAATCCCATGTGAGACGCGTCGTCACCGCGACTCTATGATATGTCCACATGCATGCCATGAAGTGAATGTCTTAGTTACACGAAAATACATTGCTAAAAGTGTCAACACAAAGGTTGAGTGAGTTCATAGAGTTCATGTAAAATGTTTAATACGACTACCACAAGTATAGGCCATGTATGACAATAATGTCACATAAAATGTTACAATTGCTATAAGTCCATGACACGAAACTAGACCGATCATGATGTTCGCCCAACAGTGTTTTGCCAAACAACTCAAATAATGTTATTAAATGAAATGCATCCGTTTAACCGGTTGGAATCCACCAACCCGGATGGAGAGTCACCGATAGATCTATCCACTCACCGCTTCTTTCGTAATTAACGGTTCATGTTATATAATGGGGACATTCAATTGGCATGAGGTAACTTAAGCAATGTAATGAATTTGATATACTTGGTATCGTAATAAAATGATGTGCAATGTATTCTCCCGTAGGTTTGAAATAAGTAAAACTTGAATAAATCGGGCTATGAAAACTCACATGTTGCAATGATAATGATGATATAATGGCAATCTTGAAATGAGGCGCAACCTCTGACCGTGACCTATTATGAATGATATGTTCTAATGTAAATCATGAAACAATGTCGTGCATGCAAATCCACATGTAATCTATACCACTTGTACGTTTTCGAAAATAGAATTTATCGTCGAAATATATGTTTATGATATCTCGTCATGTTATAAAATACTTTACAAGTATATACATTGAATCAACATCCTACGATAGTCGTGTAATGATTTATTATGAAACTATAACTTTTCGTCGTAAAATAATGTCATTTGACAATTTCATGAAAGTGACTAAACGGCCTTGAAAAACTAGTCGTAAAATGGTGCACATCGAGTGTTAGGAAACAAACTCAACGGTTTTGGAAAGCTTGTATCATTATCTCAAAGTTTTAGCATTTAAGTTTTTTTATCGTAGAGGTCTCAATCATGGAGAAAAACATAGGTGAAGTAGGGTACTTGTATCCAAAATATTGTTTAAGGGTGGTTTTCGGCAAAGTTTAAGTGACCGTATTTTACTCGTTACAACTCCGTTTGACGAATGGTTGGACTTTTTGGAAAATAGGCTAGGTGGACTTACTTTTACTAGAAGACATCATTTTCTCAAAGTATTCTTATCGATATGAAAATGGCTCCAAACATGGTCACTATGATAACCACTTTGGTCTAGTAGAAAATATATAGGTGTTAATACTTGTGAAAATAAGTACGATAGTCATAATTTATCCCAATTACAATTACACATTCAAAAATATTAATTCGGTTCGTTAAGCCACAACAAGCTATCCATAGGATTAGCCTCGTGTGCTAAAACAACACCGATCCAAACGCTCCTTTATGGACTCTAAAATGAGTAATTTAAGTAAGCAATCCAAACACTCCATTATATTTTAATAAACCCTTGTGCTTATAAAATATCGTTTTTATAAGGTTTCTAACGTTCCCTAATAATTTATAGATGATACAATAGCATTTGGTAAAGTTTTCAAAGCTCAAACGGACTCGAAAACGCTTAAAAACACCAATTTTATTTCCCATCAGCAATGGGTACTTTGACTTTTCCAGAAAAATCGTCCGTCTTTGACCATGCTTAAATCTCTCATTTTACACTTTTAAGCTTAAAAATCTCACGATTAATAGTAAAACATCATTTCGGACAACTTTCGTGTTGAACACTTAAGCCAATTCGGACCCGAAGGGGTCAAAACCTCGATTTGAAATCATATCAGCAAGTATATTTTACAAGTTGTTAAACTTTAATTGTTAAAATATAAATTGATAATATATACGTTAAACTTTAATTGGCCACCATTTCTTCGTTTTAAGTCCGTTTTCTCGTTTTTATATATCCTCGGAATCGTGATAATACATACTAATATATTTTTATGATAATTCGACAATATTACATTTTTATAGCGCTTAAGACTCATTTTTACTCGTAAAATGTCGAGAATACATGCTGAATTTTCTAAACCTAGTTTACGAAAACAATTAGTTTTCGTCAAACTTAAAATGGCATAACTTCTTCGTTATAACTCCGTTTTTCTAACCCATTCAAGCGGACTTTGAACGTTTTCGTTTTAAAGTTTATTTTCCAAATATCTAGCCCAAAATTTTTACAAAAATACTGTCGGATTTTGGTGGCCAGACCATCTTGGTCAGGAAGACAGGAAAAAGGAGGCGGGTGGTTTTATTTTAAACCATGGGTGGGTAAGCGGGTTGGATGGGTAAAAGGAATTGGACCGGGTATTAGGGGTGTTGGGCTTGGGGTTTCATTTTGGCTTGGACTAGGATAGTTATTGAACCCATTTAATATTTAGGGACTAAACATGCCAAAACTGAATTTCCAAGGACCAATAATGAACATTCTGAAATTATACTCCAAGGGTTAAACTTGACCACCTCCAATAATCCAAGGACCAAACTTGCCAATTGTGAAATTCCAAGGACTAAACATGACCATTTTTAAAATCCAAGGATCAAAACTGTAATTTCTCAAAACTTTTGGACTTTTCACCAAAGGACTAATTATGACAATTTATGATTCCAAAAGGACCTTTGGTGATTTTTCTTATAAAATAAGTGCTCGTGGACTATTTCGACAACTTTTGAAACTGGGGGACCGAAACGCCAATTATGCAAACTTTGCTCGTTTTTCATCCGATTTTAAACATTTTGCATCCGAAACATATAAAATGCAATTTTGAGATATTTTCAAGATTTTGATGCATTCTCGAGCATTTTTAAACGTTTTGCGCTCAGATTTGACCCAAAATGATGAGTATTTACACACTCATCAATCCCCACACTAAACTATTGCTAGTCCCTAGCAATCTTTTGAGAAAACTTAATGGATTTGAATCTCTTTACCAAAAGCCATTACTCGGAGTAGCCAAATGTTTCAGTTCAAGTAAGAACCTTGGTACACTCGATAACCAAATGATTTTGAGCAAATCACCGACTTTCAACGGTTTTGATTTGTCTTTACTAGAAGCCATTTGCTACGGACTAGCCAACTCTTAGATAATATATACTATCTTTGGTGAGTCGATTACCAATTATGGTTTTCCAACCGCCTTTACCACAAGCCATAAACTTGAGGGCTAGCCAACTCTTCACTAATTAAAGATATGGTGAAATGAACACCATACAATTTTGGGCAAATTGCAAGCCGTCAACGGTTTGAGATATCTTTACCAAGAGCCGTTTGCTCTGGATTAGCCAATCCTTTTGTTTATTAGACATGGCGGATCGATAACCATAAGTCGAGTAAGTGTAAAACACTTACTCAAAAAAAAATTTTTGGCCAAAAATGGGGAATTGGGCGGTATAATTACATGATAAAATTCGTGAGAATTCCCCCACACTAGAAATGAATATTGCCCTCAATATTCAAAGTACCGTGATTATGCCAAAACATAGAACGTAAAGGAAATACTACGGCCATTATTTAGCAAGATTTTTTTTTTTTTTTTTTTTTTTTTTATACAACAATGGGCATCTCCCCACACTAGGTGGTAGAAAGTAGAAAGAAGTCGAAATATAGGTGAAAACCCATATGGCATGCTATCGTTTTTGATTCCCGAGTCGCTAGCTTGACTCGATCCCCGCATTCATTGGTTCATGGGGAAAGTTTGTAGATCCGGACAATCACAAGAGAATGTCCTCTCCAAAATAATGCTTCAACCGATGACCATTCACTTTAAAGTTTGGACCATCGGGTTGAGATAACTCAATGGTTCCATATGGAAATACTTTAGTGATGGTGAATGGTCCGACCGGTGGATTTTAGTTTTCCCGAGAAAATCTTCAATCTTGAGTTGAAAAGAAGGACTCGATCACCGACGTTGAAAGCGCGGTTTTTGATTTTGAGTCATGAATCTTCTTTGTCTTTTCTTTGTAGATCAAAGAGTTCTCGTATGCTTGATCACGGAGTTCATTTAATTCATTCATTTGAACTTTCCTTGATCACCATCTCGTCTCAATATCGAAGTTGGCATGTTTTAAGGCCCAAGATGCCTTGTGCTCAAGCTCAACCGGCAGATGACATGCCTTTCCGTGCACTAGCTTGTATGGAGTGCACCGATGGGTGTTTATAAGTGCACGGAAGGCCCGTGAGTGCGCCATCTAGCTTATCGACCAAGAGGCACGGTTTTGCCAACCGTCCTCTCCGTAATTCTTTAATCCCTCGGTTGGAAACTTCCACTTGCCCACTTGTTCGGGGTGGTACGCAGAGAGAGGCGGTGAGTTACACCATACTTTTGCATGACTCTTTCAAACCGGTCATTGCAAAATCGCACTACGATCATCGATTATAGCTCGTGGAGTTCCAAACCTAGCAAAAGAGATTTTAAGAATTTCACAACAACTCGGGCATCGTTGGTAGGCAAAGCCTTAGCTTCAACCCATTTTGACAAGTAGTCAACGGCCACGAGTATGTATTTGTTTCATGAGAAGAAGGAAATGGCCCCATAAAGTCAATGCCCCGGATGTCAAAATCTCACACACTTGAATGGCGCTTTCGGCATTTCATTTCTTTGTGAGATATTCCCGTGACGTTGACAAGCGTCCATGTTTTGACAAATTCATGGGCATCCTTGTAAATTGTGGGCCAATAGAATCCGGAATCAAACACCTTCTTGGCGGTGTAGTTGGGGCTATGATGTCCCCAGTGAGGTCCGTAATGGCAAGCCTTGAGAATGTCAATAGCTTCCCGACCATACACACATCGCGGATGACTTGATCCGCACAAATTTTGAACAAGTAGGGTCGCCCCGTAGTAATGTTTACATCTTTAAAGAATTTGTTTTTCCGTGGGACGACATTCCTTTCACCATAAAGTTACCCGCATGGTAATTTTCAAGTCGACAAACCATGGGGTAGAAGAGTCTCCACGAAAAGAAACCACATTGAGTGTTTCGAGAGGAAATGTTTCATTAATTTTTTTCTAACACATCCCGGTGAGGGTTTTCTAGATCGGGACGAGATGATCGTGACCGTGTTCTCGGCTCCTTTTTATCACGTATAATGATATCAAATTCTTGTAGGAGGAGAACCCAACGGAGCAATCTCGGCTTTGCATCTTGTTTTGCAAAGAGATATTTGAGAGCCGAGTGATCCGTATATACCACTTAATTTGGTCAAGATAAGGTATGGTCGAAACTTTCAAACGGATGAGTGTGTAAATACTCATCATTTTTGTACAAATTAGATCGCAAAACATCCGAAAACACTCGAAATGCATCAAAATGATAAAAATATCACAAATAAGTGTTTTATGTGTTTTAAATGCAAAATATCAAAATCTAGTGAAAAACGATCAAGTTTGCATAATTGGCGCTTTAGTCCCCAAGTTTCAAAAGTTGTCAAAACAGTCCTGGTAAAACCAAATAAAGAAAAATATCATTTTAAGTCCTTAGGGATTCAAAAGTTGTCAAAATTGGTCCTTGAGATTCAAATTTACAAAATTACAACTTAGGTCCCCGAACTTTGAATTTGGCAAAATAGTCCTTGAGAAAATCAAAATGTCAAAACTAGTCCTTGTACTATTAAAGTTTGTCAATTTGACCCTTGTGTTAACTTTGGAAAAATGGCGGATTGGTCCTCAAGATTGGAGTAATTGCGCTTTGGTCCTTGTCATAATAACATAAGTCAAGCCTTGTCAAAATGTTTTGACCCCTGCCATTTTCACCCATTTGACCCCTGTCATTTGCCATTTTGGACCCTTGGTCAAACAAGTCAAACAAGCAATACCCGCCCACCACTGCTTGTCTTCCCATGTTGCCTCTGCAACCACTTGCCATCTCCCATCACCTTTTCACCTTTCTTCCCCATCATCACCATTACCCACTTTTCCCACCACATTAAATGCCACCCCCTAGTTGATAAAACACACCCTACAAGTCAAACCCACCATTTCCGCCAAAATATGTGATAAGGCTCAAAACTCACCCATTGGCGGGAAAAGTGGTGGGATTCTCTCGAAGGCCACGTGGAAGTGATTTGGAGCATAAAAGAGAGAGAAGTGCAGAAAGAAGTAGTTACTTAGTTTTTAAATTTTTGTATGTCGCTTTTTATTTTCATGTTTTAAATTAAGCTATAAGTTGTAATCCTTTGTTGCATTATATAAAATTAAGTTGTTTGAATGTATTAAAACATTATCAAGTATCATTTCAAGTTTTCATTCACATTTCATGTTTTGTGCTTCTCGTTGCAAATTTCCAATTCAAAATCTTGTTACCAAGCTTCAAATAGCTTAATTTCAAATCCAAACAAGTTTATTTAAGCTTGAAATAGCTTATTGTAAGCTTGGAAGTCAGTTTTAAGCATAATGGTTTGATGGTCAATAAAAGTCAACAGGGAAGAAATTTTTGGTTCAAGCAGGTTGAAATTGAATTTGGTGATGCAGACATGGATTTGGGGTGATTTAGAAGCAGTGTGTTTGGTTTAGAATAGGTGGTAGTTCATTGGTTCAGTTTCAAGCCACTGTGGCTAAAGACCCATTTGTAAGTGATTTCCAAGGTCTCATTGCATATGATGTATTTGTAGTTGTAATCTGTTAAAACCTGTTCAACTAGTATTAATTAAGTTAGTTTAACTTAGTTTGATCAGTAATATTAGCTAGAGTAGAGATTAGATCGTTTTAATTACCAAAACAGTTAATAAAAGTGTGTTTGGCATTGATACTTAAACTGACTTAGAGGCTAGCTCGATGGTAGACTTCTTGGTTCATGCCTCATTAAGTACTAGTATACTCATTCAAGTCTATATCTTGTGCTCTTACTCATTAAAGTCAATCATCATATAAATCTGTCTCACCGTCTTAATCATTTGTGATTTTGGATTAGTAAAGTTTTGTTTTGTGTTCAAAATTCATAAACCTAGCTTTCATTAGTTCTATTACATCATAATACTTCATAATAAGTCCACAAATTAGCTTTAAATCTCATAAAAGTCAACTATCTCATAACTTGTCAAAAGTCAAAATATTGAAAACCGTTTTTTGGCCAACTAGAAGGATTTTTCTTGGGCTCATTCTTGGGTCATATCAAGTGAAACTTAGGGTTTTTAAAGTTCAACAGGTCTACTTTCTTATTGTTATTTTAGTAGAATTTTAGTAATTTTCTTAAGCCCTCAACAGCTCATCAAGGTGGCTTATATGCCTGCTTCACAAGCTCGGTCGAGTGAGCTTTTATCCGCTTCTTGCAGCCTTGTCCCAAGCTCAATAGAGCTTGCCTTGGTCTCATCTTTAGCTTATAGTTAGCCACCCAGGTCCTCTTGAGGTTCCAATTTGTGGTTTTCAAATTCACTTATTGTGTGGCTTATTGCTTGGCTTAAAGTAGTACCTCACCATCTGCTTTTTAAGACTAATCTCAAATAAGCCAAATCTTGGTAATCAGCTTAAAAGAGGTTAAGGGTAGTTGAAATAAGTTGCATTTGGCTATTTTTAGCATAACAAAGCTTCTGTGTTCATTTGGTTTCCATTGGGTACACTTTGGCTTATTCAAGTGCTTATTTCATAAGCACTAGCATAGCAGTTTCAATTTCCTCCACACAACACCATGTTTTTCTATTTTTCCTAGATTCATAATATCATTTTAGAGTTTTCCTGAATTTTTCACATTTTTCCATAACAGTTTGCTATTTTTCTTAATTAAAAACAGTTTTTAAGCCATTTTAAATAGCTTTTAATACAATTAAATCAGAAAAAGTTCAAAAAAAATAATTTTTCATTTTTCTTAAGTTTAGATAAATATAAAAAGTAAAAAAAGTAATTTTCCAGATTTTCATAGTTTATTTTGTAATTTTAGTAATTTAATTAGTTTTAATAGTTTAAAATTCATAAAAATAGAAAATAATCGAAAAAATATAAAAATAGTTTTGAAAATTCTTTTTGTTATTTTAGATTTTTCCAAGTCTTAATTTTATTTTTCTAGGTTTATTTCCTATTTTCTTGTAATTTAGGTTATTATTAAATAGTTAAAATAGTTTTTAATTAATAATAATTAGATAAATAGTTATAAAAATAATTTTCTTTTTCTTAAAATTTTCTCATATCATTAGGTTTGTAAAATATCATTTTCATATTTTTAGGATTAATATTGTGTAAGTTTCACGTTTTTATTTATACGTCACGTAGTTTTAAATTAAGTTTTATAAAACATAAAATCAAAAACATCGCTTAAAATTAGTGATAGCGTTTATTTAATATAGTTTATCTTTTAATTTCCTTTAATTTGCATTTAAGCCCCGTTAGTTTATAAAGGTAACTCAAAATCCTTCTCGATCACTATCCTTAGTGGTTATTCGACATCGATTGTGTTAAACACCGGTCATCCTCCGTGGGACTTAACGACCCGGAATCCACCGTATTCTCCCGATCTAAATTGCAATTGGTGTTTGAGCTGTTTAAGTTCCTTACGGCTAGTCATTCACAAGTGGCTAGCTGCGTGAGAAAACTTGACGGTTTTGCACCAATCAAATTTTAGCGCACGCGGGGAGGTCAGAAGCGTGTTCTAAGCATTTTCGGACCGTACTTGCACATATACCACCTTTGTAAAAAGTTTTTGTAAAGTTATAACAAAATCAAAAGTTCATTAACACTTTTCCTAAAGTGTTAAAACACCAAACAAAATATAAAACAACAAAACAATCGTAACGTTTTCTAGCTTGTGTTTCTTTTAAGGTGATTCTTAAAGAAATACGATTTGGTTAAACGAGACGATACCAAAAATATTGTCCAAAAGTTTTTAAACCCATCAAGACAAATCTATACCTACGTCTTTTCGGTGGTACTTAATATACATAAAATCAACCACCGCAAATCAAGGCAAGACACCTACTAACCTGGGTGTGACCATAATAAGTTCCCGAACATCGATTTAAAACTTGCCTTTGTGTCCTTGTGATTTGGTGTACCTTTTTCAAAGAAGCCATTTCATTTGTGATTATTGGTTAAGTTCACTTGTCGCTTTGCCTCGCATTTGTTTTGAAAACTGATTTTTATACTTAGTGCATGCGCACTCGTTCTTCCAGCTCTACAAGTCCATTGTCGAACTTGGAAAGATTCCTCGTGACGTGAGGACGCTCGCTCCTTCACCGTGATCGAGGAACGCCTACCACCACCACCACCGCCATAATGGCGTAAGACAAGCCGATGAATGAGCTTCTCAAGCACCCATCGAGGGTTACGGAGATGCTATTGTTGTCCCACCATCGTGGTCGATACTTTTGAGCTCAAAACCGGGTTACTTAACTGCAACCCAAAGCCAATTCTATGGTTTTGAGCGGGATGATCCTCATGCACACATTCGATGGTTTAACAAGATTGCATCTACCATCAAGTACAAGAATGTCCCACATGAAGCTATCAAGCTTCTTCTGCTCCCATTTTCTCGAGAGGACAAGCCCGAATTGGCTTGAGAAACAACCCCTCGCTCCATTGAGACATGGGAAGATCTTGTCACAAAGTTTGTTAACAATTCTATCCTCCATCCCGAACTACAAGTCTTAAGAATGAGATAATGAAATTCTCTCAAAGATTTGATGAATCATTCGGGAGGCATGGGATCGTTACAAAGAATTGCTCCGTAAGTGTCCGCATCATGGTTTTACCGAGTTAATGCAAATGGATACTTTCTACAATGGTCTAAACCGGACTAATCAAGACTCTTTGAATGCCTCCGCTGGAGGTAATTTCTTGAGCAAGACCACAAAAGAAGCCTTGCAAATCATTGAAAACAAGTCCTGTGTCCGTCCTTTCCGCACAAAGACATATCATACCGAGTCTAATGTTGGACCTTCTATTTCATCTCCGTGAGTACATCTAGCACCGATGCTAAGATTGACAAACTCACGGATATTGTTCGAGCTTTGGTTCTTGCTAACCAAAGAAAGTCACTTTCACACAAGCACCATCATATGGTGAAGTGAAGAAAGTTGAAGTTTGTGTTACTTGTGGTGGTCCTCATGCATACTACAACCAGATCGCCACCGATGGTAGTCCTTTTGAAGCTAATGCTATAGCCGGTACTTCAAATCAAGGAGGTAATCAATACCGTCCTCAAAATGAACCAAACTACCGAGCTAATACTTATCGTGCACCACCCGGTTTCAACTGAATCCTAACCGAATCGAACCAACCAAGAATGAACCAAGGTTATCAAAACCAAGGTAATTTCTATTCGGACCCAATCAAGGTTTCCAACATCAAGGAAATCTTAATCAAAACACTTACAATCGAGGAATCAATTTCGGGAATATGAACCCTAATCAAGGGAATTCGCTATAACCGAACATACGGCCTCAAATTGTCCCTCCACCTCCTCCTGTATCAACATCCGATGAGCTTTTAAAGCAATTCATGAAGACTCAAGAGGAGACAAACAGGTGTTGGTCACCGATCATTGAATTAAAGAAGTCTTTAAATGATCGACCCTCGGGCTCGTGTACTTTACCTAGCAACACGATCGCTAATCCGAGGGGCGATGCAAAGGCGATCACAACCGTAAGTGGTGTTTCATATGATGGACCCGCTATTCCTACTACCTCTTCTTCTTCTCCCAAAGGTAGTGGAAAGTGAACCCGAGGCGACAAAGGACAAGGAACTTCCTACTAATAACGGAAGTACCAACAATGTCCATCCTCGGGTTGTCCGAAACCAAAATCCAATCCAGAGTTGTTTTGAACCTCC
Source organism: Chrysanthemum lavandulifolium (assembly GCA_022545495.1). Taxonomy (NCBI): domain Eukaryota; kingdom Viridiplantae; phylum Streptophyta; class Magnoliopsida; order Asterales; family Asteraceae; genus Chrysanthemum; species Chrysanthemum lavandulifolium. The sequence continues at coordinate 56,626,980 of CM040239.1, forward strand.
TGTAGTTCCCATTGAAAACCCCAAATCCAAATCTTCTATTCCTTACCCATCACGCTTACATGAGCAAAGCTCCGCGAAAAAGCTAGTCAACAAATGGAAAAATTCTTTCAAATTTTCCAAGAACTTCATTTTGACATAAGCTTCATGATGCTATCATGTTGATGCCCAAGTTTGCATCAACTCTCAAACACATGTTAAGCAACAAGGAAAAGTCTGTTTGAAATGGCTAAACTCCTTCGAACGAGAACCGCTCTGCGGTTATCTTGAAGAAGCTTCCGAGAAGCTTGGAGATCTTGGAAAGTTCCTCTTACCTTGTGTATTTCGTGAATGGTTGAATGCTTTGCCTTAGCCGATCTTGGTGCAAGCATAAACCCGATGCCTCATTCAAGATGGAAGAAACTTTCTTCCTGACCTTACTCCTACATGCATGACTCTCGAGCTTGCGGATCGTACAATATCCCGTCCTCTTGGAATTGCCGAGGACGATTTGTGAAAGTAGGAAAGTTCCATTTTCCACCGACTTTGTAGTTGTTGATTTCGATGTTGATCCACGGGTTCCTCTCATTGTTGGAAGAGGATTCACGAGAACGGGCCGTGCTCTCATTGATGTATTTGAGCAAGAAATCACATTACGTGTTGGTAATGAAGTCGCACCTTTAACCTTGATCAAACTTGAGGTACTCCGCAAACTATGATTCCGAGTCGGTTAACCGAATAGATATCATTGATGTTGCTTCAAGAGTACTCTCAAGAAGTTCTTGGTTATTCTCATAATTCGTGAGTGGGATCCCACCACATCTTCTCAACCTATCATAGCCAATTCTACTCCTTCTCTCACTCCGCTTGAGGAAGCGACTTCATCTTGGAAGAGATTGAAGCATACTTGGCTAGTGATTCTGCTCCATGGGAAATTGATCACGCCCAATTGACATCGAGGGGACATACTTCTCATTGAGAAGTTGCTTAAAGATGATCACTCATCAACCCCTCACACTAGTGATGCAATTCCGGAAGAGATTAATCACCATGAGATTAATCCGAGGAGATATTCTTATTCTTGAGAAGTTGTTAAATCAGACACTTCTCCTCCACTCCTCCCCGTCAACCTTCATAACAAGGAAGTCAAGTCATTTGAGAAAATCAAGAATTTCAAGTCGAACTTAAGGACTTACCACCTCATCTCGAGTATGCATTCCTTGAAGGTGATGATAAATTACCCGTCATTATTGCTCGAGATTTGAGTAAAGATGAAAAGATCGCTCATAAAGGTCTTGAAGTCACACAAGCAAGCAATTGCTTGGAAACTCTCCGACATTAAGGGTATCAACCCCGAATTTTGTACTCACAAAATCTTGATGGAGGATGACTTCAAACCAAAGAGCTCAACATCGAGAAGAGTAAATCCAAAATCCATGATGTTATCAAACAGAGGTTATCAAACTTCTTGATGCAGATTGATTTACCCAATCTCGAGATAGTCCTTGGGTTAGCCCGATTCATCGTGTTCCAAAAAGGGTGGCATAATCTGTTGTCACGAATGAAGAAAACGAGTTAATTCCAACTCGATTGGTTACGGATGGCGTGTGTGTATAGACTATCGTAAGTTGAATGACGCCACCAGTAAAGACCATTTTCCTCTACCCTTCATGGACCGATGCTTGAGAGATTAGCGAGGAATGAGTACTATTGTTTCCTTGATGGTTTCTCGGGTTACTTTCAGATCCCCATTGATCCACGTGATCAAGAGAAGACCACATTCACCGCCCATACGGAACTTTTGCCTACAAACGTATGCCTTTTGGCTTATGTAATGCTCCCGCACGCTCCAACGATGTATGATGGCCATTTTCCACGACATGATCGGGAAACAATGGAGGTGTTTATGGATGACTTCTCGGTCATTGGGGACTCATTTCAGACATGTCTCTCCCATTTAGACAAAATGCTAAAAGGTGTGAAGACACCAATCTCGTCTAAATTGGGAGAAGAGTCACTTTATGGTCAAAGAAGGCATAGTCCTTGGCCATAAGATTTCCAAAATGGGATTGAGGTCGATAGAGCAAAAGTTGATGTTATTGCTAAACCGCCTCATCCTACTACCGTCAAAGGTATTAGGAGTTTTCTTGGTCATGCCGGTTTTATCGTAGATTCATACAGATTTTTCTAAAATCGCCGCCTATGACCCATCTTCTTGAAAAGAAGCTCCTTTTATCTTCTCTCCGAGTGCATCGAGCTTTTGAAACACTAAAGAAAAAGCTACGGAAGCACCCATTCTAGTTGCCCCGATCGATTTACCCTTTGAGCTCATGTGCGATGCAAGTGATTTTGCTATCGGTGCAGTCTTGGGGCAACGAAAACCAAGCATTTTCAGCCTATCCACTACGCAAGTAAGACTATGATCAAGCTCAAACCCATTACACCACTACGTAAAAAGAATTATTAGTTGTGGTGTATGCGTTTGAGAAATTTCGCCCTACCTCATCTTGACCAAATGCGTGGTGTATACGGATCACTCGGCTCTCAAATATCTCTTTGCAAAACAAGATGCAAAGCCGAGATTGCTCCGTTGGGTTCTCCTCCTACAAGAATTTGATATCATTATACGTGATAAAAAGGAGCCGAGAACCCGTCACGATCATCTGTCCGATTAGAGAACCTCACCAAGATGTTTTCGAGAAAAGGAAATAAATGAAACATTTCCTCTCGAAACACTCAATGCGGTTTCTTTTCGTGGAGACTCTTCTACCCCATGGTTTGTCGACTTCGCAAATTACCATGCGGGTAACTTCATAGTGAAAGGGATGTCGTCCCAACAAGAACAAATTCTTCAAAGATGTTAAACATTACTCGGGACGACCCTACTTGTTTAAAATTTGCGCGGATCAAGTCATCAGCGATGTGTGTATGGTCGAAGCTATTGACATTCTCAAAGCTTGCCATTCTGGACCTACTTGGGGACATCATAGCCCCAACTACACCGCCAAGAAGGTGTTTGATTCCGGATTCTATTGGCCCACGATCTATAAGGATGCCCACGAATTTGTCAAAGCCTGTGACGCTTGTCAACGTCACGGGAATATCTCACAAAGAAATGAAATGCCGCAAAACGCCATTCAAGTGTGTGAGATTTTTGACATCTGGGGCATTGACTTTATGGGGCCATTTCCTTCTTCTCGCGGTAATAAGTACATACTCGTGGCCGTTGACTACTTGTCAAAATGGGTTGAAGCTAAGGCTTTACCTACCAACGATGCCCGAGTTGTTGTAAAATTCTTGAAATCTCTCTTTGCTAGGTTTGGAACTCCACGAGCCATAATCAGTGATCGTGGTACGCATTTCTGCAATGACCAGTTTGAAAGAGTCATGCAGAAGTATGGTGTAACTCACCGTCTCTCTACTGCGTACCACCCCCAAACTAGTGGACAAGTGGAAGTTTCCAACCGGGGATTAAAGAATTCGGAGAGGACGGTTGGCGAAAACCGTGCCTCTTGGTCGGATAAGCTAGATGACGACTGGGCCTTCCGTGCAACTTTATAAACACCCATCGGTGTACTCCATACAAGCTTGTATACGGAAGGCATGTCATCTCCGCCGTTGAGCTAGAGCACAAGGCATACTGGGCCTTGAAACATGCCAACTTCGATATTCAGACACCGGTGATCACCGGAAAGTTCAAATGAATGAATTAAATGAACTCCGTGATCAAGCATACGAGAACTCTTTGATCTACAAAGAAAAGACAAAGAAGATTCATGACTCTAAAATCAAGAACCGCTTTTCAACGTTGGTGATCGAGTCCTTCTTTTCAATTCAAGATTGAAGATTTTCTCGAAAGCTTAAATCCGCTGGTCCGGTCCATTTACTATCACTAAGGTTTATCCTTATGGCACCATTGAGTTATCTCAACCCGATGGTCCAAATTTTAAAGTGAATGGTCATCGATTGAAGCATTACTTTGGAGAGGACATTCCTCCTGTGATTGTCCCGGATCTACAAACTTTCCCATGAACCAATGAATGCGGGATCGAGTCAAGCTAGCGACTCGGTAATCAAAAACAAGAGCATGCCATATGGGTTTTCACCCATATTTCGAAAGTCAGTCTCAAGTTTGTTACGGTTAGCCATTCACAAGTGGCTAGCTTGTGTGACAAAACTTGACAGCTTAGCTTCTTCTTTCTACTTTCTACCACCCTAGTGTGGGGAGTTGCCCACATGTTGTGTATATATAAGAGTTTCAAAAAAAAAAAAAAAAAAAAAAAATCATGCTAAATAATGGCCTTAGTATTTCCCTTTACGTTCTATGTTTCGCATAACCGCGGTACTTTGAATATTGAGGGCAATATTCATTTCTAAGTGTGGGGAATTCTCACGAATTTTATCATGTAATTATACCGCCTAATTCCCCATTTTGGCCAAAATTTTTTTTGGAGTAAGTGTTTTGCACTTACTCATTTGGTTATCATCCGCCTTGTTTAATAAACAAAAGGATTGGCTAATCCAGAGCAAACGGCTCTTGGTAAAGATATCTCAAATCCGTTGACGGCTTGCAATTTGCCCAAAATTGTATGGTATTCACCACCATATCCTTAAAAGTGAAGAGTTGGCTAGCCCGCAAGTTTATGGCTTGTGGTAAAGGCGCTTGGAAAACCATAATTGGTAATCGACTCACCAAAGATATTTTATCTAAGAGTTGGCTAGTCCGTATAAACGGCTTCGTAAAGACAAATCAAATCATTGAAGTCGGTGATTTGCTCAAAATCATTTGGTTATCGGTGTACCAAGGTTCTTACTTGAACTCGAAACATTTGGCTACTCCGTAAGTAATGGCTTTTGGTAAAGAGATGAAATCCATTAATTTTTCTCAAAACATTGCTAGGGACTAGCAATATCTTAGTGTGGGGGATTGATGAGTGTGTAAATACTCATCATTTTGTACAAATTAGATCGCAAAAACATCCGAAAACACTCGTAAATGCATCAAAATGATAAAAATATCACAAATAAGTGTTTTATGTGTTTTAAATGCAAAATATCAAAATCTAGTGAAAACGATCAAGTTTGCATAATTGGCGCTTTAGTCCCCAAGTTTCAAAAGTTGTCAAAATAGTCCTGGTAAAACCAAATAAAGAAAAATATCATTTTAAGTCCTTAGGGATTCTAAAGTTGTCAAAATTGGTCCTTGAGATTCAAATTTACAAAATTACAACTTAGGTCCCCGAACTTTGAATTTGGCAAAATAGTCCTTGGAAAATAAAAATGTCAAAACTAGTCCTTGTACTATTAAAGTTTGTCAATTTGACCTTGTGTTAACTTTGGAAAATGGCGGATTGGTCCTCAAGATTGGAGTAATTGCAAGTTTAGTCCTTGTCATAATAACATAAGTCAAGCCTTGTCAAAATGTTTTGACCCCCCATTTCACCCATTTGACCCCGTCATTTGCCATTTTGGACCCTTGGTCAAACACAGTCAAACAAGCAATACCCGCCACCTCCTGCTTCTTCCCCAACCCAGTTGCCTGCAACACACAAGCCATCTCCCATCACCTTTTCACCTTTCTTCCCCCTCATCATCACCATTACCCACTTTTCCCACCACATTAAATGCCACCCCCCCTAGTTGATAAAACACAGCCTACAAGTCAAACCCACCATTTCCCGCCAAAATGTGATAAGGCTCAAAACTCACCCATTGGCCAGGAAAAGTGGTGGGATTCTCTCAGAAGGCCACGTGGAAGTGATTTGGAGCATAAAAGAGAGAGGAAGTGCAGAGAAGAAGTAGTTACTTAGTTTTTTAAATTTTTGTATGTCGTTTTTTATTTTCATGTTTTAAATTAAGCTATAAGTTGTAATCCTTTGTTGCATTATATAAAATTAAGTTGTTTGAATGTATTAAAACTGTTATCAAGTATCATTTCAAGTTTTCATTCACATTTCATGTTTTGTGCTTACTGTTGCAAATTTCCAATTCAAAATCTTGTTACCAAGCTTCAAATAGCTTAATTTCAAATCCAAACAAGTTTATTTAAGCTTGAAATAGCTTATTGTAAGCTTGGAAGTCAGTTTTAAGCATAATGGTTTGATGGTCAATAAAAGTCAACAGGGAAGAAATTTTTGGTTCAAGCAGGTTGAAATTGAATTTGGTGATGCAGACATGGATTTGGGGTGATTTAGAAGCAGTGTGTTTGGTTTAGAATAGGTGGTAGTTCATTGGTTCAGTTTCAAGCCACTGTGGCTAAAGACCCATTTGTAAGTGATTTCCAAGGTCTCATTGCATATGATGTATTTGTAGTTGTAATCTGTTAAAACATGTTCAACTAGTATTAATTAAGTTAGTTTAACTTAGTTTGATCAGTAATATTAGCTAGAGTAGAGATTAGATCAGTTTTAATTACAAAACAGTTAATAAAAGTGTGTTTGGCATTGATACTTAAACTGACTTAGAGGCTAGCTCAGTGGTAGACTTCATTGGTTCATGCCTCATTAAGTACTAGTATACTCATTCAAGTCTATATCTTGTGCTCGCTACTCATTAAAGTCAATCATCATATAAATCATCTCACCGTCTTAATCATTGTGATTTTGGATTAGTAAAGTTTTGTTTTGTGTTCAAAATTCATAAACCTAGCTTTCATTAGTTCTATTACATCATAATACTTCATAATAAGTCCACAAATTAGCTTTAAATCTCATAAAAGTCAACTATCTCATAACTTGTCAAAAGTCAAAATATTGAAAAACCAGTTTTTTGGCCAACTAGAAGGATTTTTCTTGGGCTCATTCTTGGGTCATATCAAGTGAAACTTAGGGTTTTTAAAGTTCAACAGGTCTACTTTCTTATTGTTATTTTAGTAGAATTTTAGTAATTTTCTTAAGCCCTCAATAAGCTCATCAAGGTGGCTTATATGCCTCGCTCACAAGCTCGATCGAGCCGAGCTTTTATCCGCTTCTTGCAGCCCCTTGTCCCAAGCTCAATAGAGCTTGCCTTGGTCTCATCTTTAGCTTATAGTTAGCCACCCAGGTCCTCTTGAGGTTCCAATTTGTGGTTTTCAAATTCACTTATTGTGTGGCTTATTGCTTGGCTTAAAGTAGTACCTCACCATCGCTTTTTAAGACTAATCTCAAATAAGCCAAATCTTGGTAATCAGCTTAAAAGAGGTTAAGGGTAGTTGAAATAAGTTGCATTTGGCTATTTTAGCATAACAAAGCTTACGTGTTCATTTGGTTTCCATTGGGTACACTTTGGCTTATTCAAGTGCTTATTTCATAAGCACTAGCATAGCAGTTTCAATTTCCTCCACACAACACCATGTTTTTCTATTTTTCCTAGATTCATAATATCATTTTAGAGTTTTCCTGAATTTTTCACATTTTTCCATAACAGTTTGCTATTTTTCTTAATTAAAAACAGTTTTTAGGCCATTTTAAATAGCTTTTAATACAATTAAATCGAAAAAGTTCAAAAAATAATTTTTCAATTTTCTTAGGTTTAGATAAATATAAAAAGTAAAAAAGTAATTTTCCAGATTTTCATAGTTTATTTTGTAATTTTTAGTAATTTAATTAGTTTTAATAGTTTAAAATTCATAAAAATAGAAAATAATCGAAAAATATAAAAATAGTTTTGAAAATTCTTTTTGTTATTTTAGATTTTTCCAAGTCTTAATTTTATTTTTCTAGGTTTATTTCCTATTTTCTTGTAATTTAGGTTATTATTAAATAGTTAAAATAGTTTTTAATTAATAATAATTAGATAAATAGTTATAAAAATAATTTTCTTTTTCTTAAAATTTTCTCATATCATTAGGTTTGTAAAATATCATTTTCATATTTTTAGGATTAATATTGTGTAAGTTTCACGTTTTTATTTATGCGTCACGTAGTTTTAAATTAAGTTTTATAAAACATAAAATCAAAACATCGCTTTAAAATTAGTGATAGCGTTTATTTAATATAGTTTATCTTTTAATTTCCTTTAATTTGCATTTAAGCCCCTGTAATTTTATAAATTACTCAAAATCCTTACCGATCACTATCCTTAGTGGTTATTCGACATCCGATTGTGTTAAACACCGGTCATCCTCCGTGGGACTTAACGACCCGGAATCCACCGTATTCTCCCGATCTAAATTGCAATTGGTGTTTGAGCTGTTTTAAGTTCCTTACGGTTGGTCATTCAAGTGGCAAGTGGCTAACAAGGTAATGGATCTTCATTTAACAATTGCTCAAGATAAAGAATATCTCCTCCGAATCATAAACACCATCAATTCCAAAGTGAATTGATTCATCATTAGCAAGAAATTCATCGATCTCTTCCGTAGAAGTCACCTCCCTCAAACGGAGTGAGAGGGGAAGAGTTGGCAATGATAGGTTGAGAAGATGTGGTGGAATCCCACTCACGTAATTATGAAATAACCAAGAAACTCTTGAGAGTACTCTGAAGCAATATCAATTAAATCGACTCGATTAATTGATTCCGTATTACAATTTGAGGAGTACCTCGAAGTTTGATCAAGGTTAAAGGTAACGACTTCATTACCCACACGTAACGTGATTTCTTGCTCAAATACATCAATAAGAGCACGGCCCGCTCGTGAATCTCGTCCAACAATGAGGGAACCCGAGGATCGTATCGAAATCAACAACCACAAAGTCACCGGAAAATGGAACTTTCCTACTTTCACGAATCACATCCTCGGCGATGCCAAGAGGACGCGATATAGAACGATCTCAAGCTCAAGAGTCATGCGGTGGAATAAGTTCCTAAGAGAAAGTTTCTTCCATATCGAATAAGGCATCGATTGATGCTTGCACCAAGATCGGCAAGGGCAAAGCATTCAATCATCCCGTGAAAACACAAGGAAGAAGAAATTTTCCGGATCTCCTAGCTTCTGAAGTCTGTTTTAATGAAACAACCGAGCGCTCGCTCAAAGGAGTCTTAGCCATTTCAAACAATTTTTCCTTGTTGCTCAACATGTGTTTGAGAGTTGATGCAAACTTGGGCATCAACATGATAGCATCCGCAAAGCTTATGTCAAAATGTAGTTCTGGAAAATTTGAAATTTTTTTCCATTCGATGACCGCTTTTCATGGAGTTTTGCTCATTTAAACGTGAGGGTAAGGAATAGAAGTTTTGATTGGGGTTGCCAACCTGAGGTTCAAAAACAACTCGTGTTTGGTCTTGGGTTTCGGACAACCCGAGGATGGACATTGTTGGTACCTCCGTTATTAGTAGGAAGTTCCTTGTCCTTAGTCGCCTCGTTCACTTTCAACTACCTTCTGGAGAGAAGAAGAAGAGGTAGTAGGAATAGCGGGTCCATCATCTGAAGCACCACTTACGGTTGTGATCGCCTTTGCATCGCCTCTGGATTAGCGATCGCTTTGCTAGGTAAAGTACCGAGCCCGAGGGTCGATCATTTAAAGACTTCTTAATGTCGAAATCGGCTAACCAACAACCGATTCATTTCCTCTTGGGATTTCATGAATTGTTTCGACAACTCATCGATGATGGTCCAGTTGGAACAATGGCTCGAGTTTGCATGGAAAATTCGGCCTCTATTGTTAGGATTAGGGCCTTGATTTTGAAAATTTCCTTGATTATTGCCATGAAAATACCTTGGGTTGAAATTTCCACGACACGGTTTCTATTAAAATTTCCTTGGTGTTGGAAATTTTGATTTTGATTTTGAAAACCGTTGTTTGGATTAAAATTACCTTGGTTTTGAAAACCTTGGTTTGGTCTATTTTGATTTTGATTACGGTTTTGGTTGAAACCGGGAGGTCGGTAGTGGTTAGGGCGGTGGTTCGGGTCTATAGGAGCACGGTATTGGTTGCCTCCGATTAGAGATCCCGCCCACACATTAGCTTCAAAGGGTTACCATCGGTGGCCATACAATTGTAGTAAGCATGGGGCCACCGCAAGTAACACAGACTTCCACTTTCTTAACTTCACGGAGGTGAAGTTTGTGGAAAGAGACTTTCTTTGGTTGAGAGAACCAAAGCTTGAATAGCTTAGTGAGTTTTCAATCTTAGCATCGGTGCTAGATTGACTCACGAGCGATGAAGTAGAAGGACCAACACCGACTTGAAAACAACGGGCTTGCTTCGCAAAAGTCGGACTTTAGACTTGTTTTCAATGATCGCTAAAGCTTCTTTGACAGCTTTGCTTAAGAAATTTCCTCCGTGGAGGAATTGAGAGAATCTTGATCGATTGACTCACCCATTATAGAAAGTGTCGAGTTGCATCAACTCGTAGAAACCGTGGTGAGGACATTTGCGGAGCAACTCCTTAAAACGATCCCACGATTCATCAAGGATTCATCAAACTTTTGAGTGAACTTGATGATTTCATTTTAAGACTCGTGGTTTTGGAAGGTGGATAAAACTCATTCACAAATTTCTTCACCAGTCTTCCCATGTCTCAATTGATTGAGGGGTTGTTTTCAAGCCAAATCCGCTTGCCCTTAAGAAAATGGGAGCAGAAGAAGCTTAACACATCGGTGGGGACATTCTTGTATTTGATGGTAGATGCAATCTTGTTAAACCATCGAATATGAGCATGAGGATCATCCGCTCAAAACCGTAGAATCGATTTGAGGTTACAAGATTTAGTAACCGGTTTTGAGTTCAAAATTTTCAACCACAATGGCCGGTACAACAATAACATCTCCATACCCGTCGATGGGTGCTGGAGAAGCTCACACATAGACGTTCTTCCGCCATGATAGCGGAGTAGTGTGAGCGATCCGGATCTCGATCCAACCGATGGAGCGAAGTTCACGACATGCCTTCTTGGAATCTTGACAAGCTCACGAAATGGGCTTACAGATCTAGAAGAGCGAGTGCGCAGATATTACTAGAGTTAACTACAAGGAATCTCGAGTTAAGGAAAGGAATGGGAATTATGAAGGAATTATAAAATGGGGTAAGAAGAATCTTTTTGGTTTTCGTGTTCGACAAGTAGATATAACAACAAAATCAATTAAAACAAAATCGAGGCAAAACAACGAAGAACTTAACCAATAATCACAAGATGAATGGCTTCTTTGAAAAAGGTACACCAATCACAAGGACACAAAGGCAAGTTTTAAATCTTTGGTTCGAGAACTTATTATGGTCGTACCCCAGCTTAGGTAGTACAACGCCTTGGTTTGCGGTGGTAATCTTTATGTTGTTATTATTAAAGAAAACGACAAATCTTTTGTATTTTTATCTTTGATACATATATAGAAACAAAAGGAAAATATTTTTGTGTTTTATACGTTTTGGATGTTTTAGGGTTTTGGATTTTTATAAGAAAATATATATAGATATAGATAGATGGATGGTATGAACAAAGAGTGAATATCCAAATCACTAACTGCTAAGCGAAGACAATTAGCACAGACTCTCAAGAATGGCGCTAAAATTTGATTCGTGCAAACCGCTGTTATCTCACACAAGCTAGCCACTTGTGAATGGCTAACCGTAAGAAACTTAAAACAGTTCGTACACCAATGCAATGAAGATCAAGAGAATATAGTGTTTCCCGGGTCGTTATGTCCCGTGAGCTATCACGATGAATCACCAAACGAATAGTGATCGAGAGATTCGAGCGGAAAAGCGGATTTGATTTATTATAACTAAGGAAAAGTACATAAACTACAAGGGCTTAAATGCAAATTAAAGAAAATTAAAAGATAAAAAATATTAAATAAACGCTATCACTATTTGTAAATGATGTTTTGATTTTTCTTTTATAAAACTTAATTTAAAACTCACAGAACGCATGAAATGAAAATGTGAAACTGAGCGATTAATCCTAAAAATATGAAAATGATATTTTACAAACCTAATGATAAAAGAAAATTTTAGAAAAAGAAAATTATTTTTAAAACTATTTATCTAATTATTATTAATTAAAACTATTTTTAACTATTAAATAATAGCCTAAAATACAAGAAAATATGAAATGGAGCTAGAAAATGAAATTATGACTTGGAAAAATCTAAAATGACAAAAGAGAATTTTCAAAACTAATTTTATATTTTTCGATTATTTTGTATTTTCTATGAATTAAAAACTATTTAAAACTACTTAAATTGCTTAAAATACTAATTTAACTAAGAAAATCTGAAAAATATTTTTTGACTTTTTATATTTATCTTAACCTAAGAAAATGAAAATTATTTTTTGAAACTTTTACAATTAATTGTATTAAAAGCTAATTAAATGGCCTAAAACTGCTTTTAATTAAGAAAATAGCAAACCGACCTAGAAAAATATAAAAATTCAGGAAAAGTCTAATTTAATTGTAAAACCCGAAAATCTAAAACATATATAAGTACGAAAATACCCTTGGAACCAAGAATAATAAAATACGTAAACCCATTTATAAAATGATCGACATTAAAACTTAATAAATAAAACGTGATTTAATATAATTACGTAAACGACATTGGTACGACGAAGGACTTAAATGTTTCGCTTATATGTGTTGGGCCGCTCATTTGTTGGATGGGCTCGTTGTTTTGTTTGTGTTGCGCCAAGCCGAGGACCAAGCAAGCCAAGAGAGGCGCTTGTTTTGTGCTCATGGGATCAAGGGCAAGCCCATTGTGGCGCGACTTTTGAGCTCGGTTGACCAAGCCGACCCAAACCCAACCCTCCTAAGCCCTAACTTAAATGTAAACTATAAATACATCCTCATGAGTGTGTAAATACTCATCATTTTTATACAATATAAACTGCAAAATCATCCGAAAATACTCAAAACACATCAAATGATCAAAATATCACAAATCGTTGTTTTATGTGTTTCAAATGCAAATTATCAAAATCGATGAAAACATATCAAATTTGCAAAATTGCGCTTCACCCCCAAGTTTCAAAAGTTGTCAAAATCGGTCCCGAGCACATAATTTCAAAGCAAAAGTCACCAAAGGTCCTTTTAAAATCAAAAGTTGTCAAAATAAGTCCTTTGGTGAAAAATATACAAAGTTTGAGAAATTTACAAAAGTGGTCCTTCAAGTTTGAATTTTGGCGTAAATGGCCCCTGAAAATGGCAAATTGGCAAGTTTGGTCCTTGTACTTATTGAGATTGTCAATTATGGTCCTTGAAGCAACTTGGCAGAATTGGCGAATAGGTCCTCTATTTTCGTAAAATGCAACAAGGTCCCTATGTATTAAAACCCTTATACCCATTTGGACCTTGTCAAACCAAATGACCCCGCTTTTACTTGTGACCCCACAATATGAAATTTGACCTCCTTTTATAATATCCGGTCAAAGACCACCAAACCCACTCCCTTTCCCACCTTTCCTCTCCTTTGTCTCCGCCCACCATACCCGCCCACCAACACCACCAACCCACCCTCCCAATCACCTCACCATGTCCCCTCCACCTCTCGAAGCCTCCAAGAAGCATTAAATGCTTCCTCACCCACTATATCAACCCCAATTGATGTAAAAGGATTTTGGCGCCAAAACACCATTTAAACGGTTGAGATCATTTCAAAGCCATCCAATGGCTTAGATTGTCGGGAAACATTCGGAGGAGAGAGGCAAAGCTTTGGATTATAAAGAGAAGCAATTGGAGCAAATGCAAGAGTCTTCTAGTTTTATTATTTTAATTTAATGTCGCTTTTATGTTAAAAGTTTTAGATAAGTGAAAACTTGTTGTAACTGCTTCTTTGAATCAAATTAAGTGTTTTGTAATCATTCTAAACTATTTCCATGATTAATTCAAGTTATGTTCATAATGCATGTTTAAAGTTACCGTTGAAATTTCTCATTTCCAATTCACACTCAAAAGCTTTATATCACTTGTTTCTCGGTTCCATCGAGCTTAAATAATCTTAGCATAGCTTTTACAAGCTCACATTGTAGTTTCTAGCAAGTTGGGTCTTTGGTCAAAGAAAGTCAAACAGGTCAAACCGCAATGGAAATGGTCAAAGTGGATGATGCAAAGGTTGGATGCGGGTTGATTTAGGACTAGCGGGTTGAATTGGATAGGTTAGAGGTTCACCGTTGTTTGTGCAAACCATTGTGGTCAGGGACCTTTGTAAGTGATTTTCTCAATTTCTTGCATATCATGCATGTGTAGTTATAACTGCTGAAACTTGTTCTAATAGCAGATTCAAGTTATTTAAAGTGAGCTTGATCATAATTACAAGTTGGTTATAAGTTTGGAGTAGTTTTGAGCTCAAATCGCTTTATGAAAGGGTGTTTGGATTTATAGTTTAAAAGGTGTTAAAGGCTTATTCAAAGGTATAACTTTTGTTTGTTCAAGTTTGTTTAGTCATATTAGACTCATATCTGCCTTGCTTGTGTGCCCGCAATCCAAAAAGTCAAAATCTTTATCATTTGAATCCTCTGTTTCACCGTTGGATTTTTGAAGAGCAAGTAACTTGATTTGTGTTTAAAAGTCATTAACAAAGGGTGTTATAGCTTCATTACATCATTTAACTTCATTATCAATCATAAAATTGGATCAAACTTCACCAAAGTCAACTGTGTTTCTGCTTTCAAAAGTCAAAATGGTGAAAAGTTGATTTATGCAGAAGCGCAGTTAGCAGCACAGACTCATTAAAGCTTTTGAGGCCCTGATTTTTGGTCTATAAGTAGTTCACTTGGTTGTCTTTAAGACCTTATAACTCGCTTTTGGCTTTAGCCCTCCGGTTGAGCTTGTGCATAAGCTCCAAACAGCCTCGGTGCCCTCGCACCAACTCGCTTAATACCGAGTGGTTTTCTCGCCATCCAAGCTTGCATGAGCTTATTGAAGCTTGTAAAGGGCTGGTCTTTTGGTTATAAGTAGCTTCCTAGGTCTAGTTTAAGTTTTGATAATTGGTTTTAGGTTTGTAGCTTAATTGTGTGCTTATTTGTCGATCGTAAGTTAGCGCTAAAACTGCTTTTTAACTTAATACCATAATCACCAAATTTGTGTTATCTTGTTATTCAAGAGTTATAGCTTGTTGATTTCTGTTTCATTTTGGTCATTTTAGTATATCATAGTCTCGCTTTCAGCTGGTAGCTTGTTTGGGTCAATTGGTTTATTTTAGTCTTATCTATAAGCACTTGTGACATCGCTTGCATTTTTCTCTATATAACCTCACTGTTTTTCCAATTTTCCTAGCTTCTTATCATTATTTTAGAATTTTCCTGAAATTTCAGATTTTTATAATTTGTTTTGCTATTTTCCTAATTTAATCTAGTTTTTAAGCATTTTAAATAGCATTTAATACAAAAATCCGTAAAAGGTTCAAAAATTAAGTTTTCATTTTTTAGGCTTAGATAAATATAAGAAGTGAAAAAGTAATTTTCCATATTTTCATAGTTCAATTGGTAATTTTTAGTGATTTAATTAGTTTTTAATAGTTTAAAATTCCTAGAAAATAGAAAATAGTCATAAAATACAAAATAGTTTTGAAAAGTCTATTTTGATATTTTAGACATTTCCAAGTCTTAATCTTATTTTTCTAGCCTAATTTCCTATTTTCTTGTATTTTAGGTAATTAATTAATAGTTAAAAATAGTTTTAATTAGATAATTAGTCTTAAAAATAATTTTCTTTTTCCATAAATTTTATTTTATCATTAGGTTTATAAAATGTCATTTTCATATTTTTAGGATTAATATTGCTTTAGTTTTACTTTTTATTTTGTACGTCACAGTAGATTTTTAATTCGCTTTTATAAAACATAAAAACAAAACATCATTTTAATTATAGTGATAGCGTTTATTTAATAGATTTTATCTTTTAATTTTCTTTAATTTGCATTTAAGCCGCTTTTAATTTGTTGGCTTTTCTCGTAGTTATAATATCATTCGGATCCATTTTACTGCTCAAATTCCTCGATCACTATTCGTTGATTGATCCATCAGATAGCTCATTTGGGACATAACGCACAGGGAGACCCTATACACCTCGGATCCTCATTGATTTCGTGCTTAAGTCGCTTTGAGTTTTCTTACGCTTGCGTGAGAGAACTTGACTTTTACAAGATCAAATTTTTACGCCACGCCGGGAGTCAGGCGATCTATTTTCCGTAGCGTATTAGTTGTTTGAATCCTCACTCTTTGTTTATATCATCCATCTCTCAGATATATATATATCCATATTTTCTTCTAAAAATCCAAAACCCAAAACAGCCAAAACTTATAAAACACAAAATATTTTCTTTTTGTTTCTATATATGTATCAAAATAAAATACAAAAAGAATCGCGCTTTCTTTAATAATAACAACTTAAAAGATTACCACCGAAACCAAGGCAAAGCACTACCTAACTGGGGTGCACCATAATAAGTTCCCGAACTAAAAGATTTAAAACTTGCCTTTGTGTCCTTGTGATTGGTGTACCTTTTTAAAGAAGCCATTCATCTTGGATTATTGGTTAAGTTCACGTTGTTTTGCCTCGATTTTTGTTAATTGATTTTGTTGAGATATCGACGTTTGTAACCGTAAAACCCATAAAGATTCTTCTCACCACCATTTTTACAAACGCCTTCATAATTCTCATTCTCATCTCGAAAGATTTTCATAATTCCATTTCTCCTTAACTCGAGGTCTCTTAGAGTTAACTCTAGTGTATCTTCTTCGCCTTCTAGATCCGTGAGCCCATTTCGTGAGCTTGTCAAGATTCCAAGAAGGCGTGTTCAGAACTTTCGCTCCATCACGGATCCGAGATCCGGACTGCTCACACTACTTCCGCTATCATGGCGATGAAATTCTATGTGTGAGCTTCTCCAGCACCCATCGACGGGTATGGAGATGTTATCGTTGTACCAACCCATCGTGGTCGAAAATTTTGAACTCAAGACCGGTTCTCGAATCTTGTAACTTCAAATCGCTTCTACGGTTTTGAGCGGGATGATCCTCATGCTCATATAAGATGGTTTAACAAGATTACATCTACCATCAAGTATAAGAATGTCCCTTCGATGTCATTAAGCTTCTTCCTGTCCTGCTTTCTCTTGAGGACAAGCCCGGATTGGCTTGAAAAGCAACCCCTAAATCAATAGAGACATGGGAAGATCCGTGAAGAAATTTGTGAATGAATTCTATCCACCTTCCAAGACCACGAGTCTTAAAATGAAATCATCAAGTTCACTCTTAAGTTTGATGAATCCTTCAAAGAATCGTGGGATCGTTTCAAGGAATTGCTTCGCAAGTGTCCTCACCACGGTTTCTCGAGTTGATGCAACTCGATACTTTCTACAATGGAGTGAGTCAATCGATCAAGATTCTCTCAATTCCTCCGCGGAGGAAATTCTAAGCAAAACTCACAAAGAAGCTTTAGCGATAATCGAAAACAAGTCTAAGGTCCGCCCGCACGAAGCAAGCGGTTGTTTCTCAAGTCGGTGTTGGTCCTTCTTCTTCTTCATCGCCCGTGAGTCGGTCTAGCACCGATGCTAAGATTGATAAACTCACGGAAGCTATCCAAGCTTTGTTCTTCCAACCGAAGAAAGTCTCTTTCCACAAACTTCACCTCCTGAAGTTAAGAAAGTGGAAGTCTGTGTTACCCGTGGTGACCCCCATGCTTACTATAACCGTATGGCCACCGATGGTAACCCTTTTGAAGCAAATCTTTGTGGGCGGGATGCCTAATCAGGAGGCAACCAATATCGTGCCCTCAGAGACCCGAACCACCGCCCTAACCACTACTCGACCTCCTTGCTTCAATCAAAATCAAAACCGTGTCGAAATCAAAACAGACCAAACCAAGGTTTCCAAAACCAAGGTCAATTCAATCAAAACAACGGTTTTCAAAATCGAAATCAAAATTTCCAACATCAAGGAAATTTCAATAGAAACCTGTGTCGTGGAAATTTCAACCTGTGGTATTTTCATGGAAATAACTAAGGAATTTTCGTAATCAAGGCCCTAATCCCAACAATAGAGGCTTTAATTTTCTGTGCAAACTCAAGCCATTGTTCCAACTGACCATCATCTCGATGAGTCGTTGAAACAATTCATGAAATCCCAAGAGGAAATGAATCGGTTGTTGGTCGCCCAAATTTCGACATCAAGAAGTCTTTAAATGATCGACCCTCGGGCTGTGTACTCTACCTAGCAACACGATCGCTAATCCGAGGGGCGATGCAAAGGCGATCACAACCCGTGGTGCTTCATATGTCGGACCCGCTATTCCTACTACCTCTTCTTCTTCTCTCCCAAAGGTAGTGGAAAGTGAACCTCCGACACACAATGGACCTATGACTCCAATGCCTCCTCCTCCCGTGGCAATGAGTCAAGTTACCAAGGAAACAACGGACAAGGTGCATTATTCAAACCCACTGAGTACCGACACGTCCAACCTTCGTAGTCCAACCTCAAGTGGTCCAAAACCCAAGTCAAATAAAGGAGTTGTTTTGAACCTCCCCGTAGCTCCCGCTGAGAATCGAATCCAAATCTTCTATTCCTTATCCCTCACGCTTACATGAGCAAAGTCTCCAGAAAGCCACCATCGATGGAAAAATTCTTTCGATTTTCCAAGAACTTCACTTTGACATAAGCTTCATGGATGCCATCATGTTAATGCCCAAGTTTGCATCTACTCAAACACATGTCGAGCAACAAGGAAAAGTCGTTTGAAATGGTTAAGACTCCTTGAATGAGAATTGCTCACCGTCTTGTTAAAGAAGCTTCCCGAAGCTAGGAGATCCCGTAAAATTTCTTCTTCCTTGTGTTTTCACCGGATGATTGAATGCTTTGCCCTTGCCGATCTTGGTGCAAGCATCAATTTGATGTCAGATTCAAGATGGAAGAAACCGCTCTTCCTAACTTATTCCCACCGCATGACTCTCGAGCTTGCGATCGCTCTATATCACGTCCTCTCAAGCATCGCCGAGGATGTATTCGTGAAAGTAGGAAAGTTCCATTTTCCACCGATTTTGTGGTCGCGGATTTCGATGCCGATCATCGAGTTCCTCTCATCGCTGGACGAGGATTCTCGAGAATGTGCCGTGCTCTTATAGATGTATTCGAGCAAGAAATCACTTTGCGTGTGGGTAATGAAGTCATACCTTTAACCTCGATCAAACTTCGAGGTACTCCTCAAATTATGATATCGAATCAATTAATCGAGTCGATTTAATTGACATTGCTTCGTGAGGAGTACCTCAAGAGTTTCTTGGTTATCTTCATAATTCGTGGTGGGAATTCCAATTCCACCACATCTTCTCATCCTATCATTGCCGACTCTTCCCCTCTCTCACCCGCTTGAGGAGGTGACTCTTCCGAAGAGATCGATGAATTTACGGTTATCGATGAATCAATTCCGCCGGAATTGATGGTGTTTATGATTCGGGGGATATTCTCTATCTTGAGCAATTGCTTAATGAAGATCCATTACCTTCACTCCTCCGAAGGAAATCACAAATGAGGAAATCAAATCGCTCAATCATCCATCAAGAATTTCCCGAGGTTGAACTTAAGGACCTACCTCCTCATCTCGAGTATGCATTCTTGAGGTGATGATAAATTACCCGTCATTATTGCTAAAGACTTAACCGAGAGGAGAAAACGCCTCATAAAGGTCTTGAAGTCACACAAGCAAGCAATTGCTTGGAAACTCTCCGATATTAAGGGTATCAACCCCAATTTTGTACTCACAAAATCTTAATGGAGGATGACTTCAAGCCAAGAATTCAAAGTCGAGAAGGGTGAATCCTAAGATTCACGAGGTTATCAAACAAGAGGTTCTCAAACTTCTTGATGCCGGTCTGATTTACCCGATCTCGATAGTCCTTGGGTTAGCCCCATTCATCAAGGCTCCAAAAAGGGTGGCATAACTGTTGTCACGAATGAAGAAAACGAGTTAATTCCAACTCGATTGGTTACTGGATGGCGTGTGCATTGACTATCGTGAAGTTAAATGAAGCCACCCAGAAAGACCATTTTCCTCTACCCTTCATGGACCGATGCTTGAGAGATTAGCGAGGAACGAGTACTATTGTTTCCTTGATGGTTTCTCGTTACTTTCGCATCCCCATTGATCCATTAGATCAAGAAAACCACATTCACCGCCCATACGGGACGCTTGCCTGCTGCACGATGCCTTTTGGCTTATGCAATGCTCCCGGCACGCTCCAACGTTGTATGATGGCCATTTTCCACGACATGATCGGGAAACTATGGAGGTGTTTATGGATGACTTCTCGGTCATTGGGGACTCATTTCGGACTTGTCTCCCATTTAGACAAATGCTAAAAGGTGCGAAGACACCAATCTATGTTTAAACCGGGAGAAGAGCCACTTTATGGTCAAAGAAGGCATAGTCCTCGCCATAAGATTTCCAAGAATGGGATCGAGGTTGATAGAGCAAAAGTTGATGTCATTGCTAAACTACCTCATCCCACTCATCGTCAAAGGTGTTAGGAGTTTTCTAGGTCATGCCGGGTTTTATCGTAGATTCATTCAAGATTTTCTAAAATCGCCGACCAATGACCCATCTTCTAGAAAAAGATGCTCCTTTCATCTTCTCTCCGAGTGCATCGAGCTTTTGAAACACTTAAGAAAAAGCTTACTAAGCACCCATTCTAGTTGCCCATTTCGATTTACCCTTCGAGCTTATGTGCGATGCAAGTGATTTTGCTATCGGCGCAGCCTTAGGGCAACGAAACCAAACATTTTCACCAATCCACCACGCGAGCAAAACTATGACCAAGCTCGGACTCATTACACCACTACGTAAAAAGAATTATTAGTCATGGTGTATGCATTTGAGAAGTTTCGCCATATCTCATCTTGACCAAATGCGTGGTGTATACGGATCACTCGGCACTCAAATATCTCTTTGCAAAACAAGATGCAAAGCCGAGGTTGCTCCGCTGGGTTCTCCTCCCACAAGAATTTGATATCATCATCCGTGATAAAAAGGAGCCGAGAACCTGTCACGATCATCTCTCCCGATTAGAGAACCCTCACCAAAATGTGTTCGAGAAAAGGAAATTAATGAACATTTCCTATCGAAACACCGAATGTGGTTTCTTTTCGGAGACTCATCTACCCCATGGTTTGCCGACTTTGCAAATTACCATGCGGGTAACTTTGTAGTGAAAGGGATGTCATCCCAACAAAAAATAAATTCTTCAAAGATGTGAAACATTATTTCGGACGCACCCTACTTGTTTAAGATTTGTGCGATCAAGTCATCCGCGATGTGTGTATGGTCGTGAAGCCATTGACATTCTCAAGGCTTGCCATTCTCGACCCACTGGGGACATCATAGCCCCAACTACACCGCCAAGAAGGTGTTTGATTCCGATTCTATTGGCCCACGATCTATAAGGATGCCCATGAATTAGTTAAAACCGCGACGCTTGTCAACGCCACGGAATATCTCATAAAGGAATGAAATGCCGCGAAACGCCATTCAAGTGTGTGAGATTTTTGACATATGGGGCATTGACTTTACGGGCCATTTCCTTCTTCTCACGGAAATAAGTACATACTCGTGGTCGTTGACTACTTGTCAAATGGGTGGAAGCTAAAGCTTTACCCACCAACGATGCCCGAGTTGTTGTGAAATTCTTGAAATCCTTATTTGCTAGGTTTGGAACTCCACGAGCCATCATCGGTGATCATGGCACGATTTCAATGACCAATTTGCAAGAGTCATGCAAAAGTATGGTGTAACTCACCGCACTTCTGCGTACCACCCACAAACAAGTGGGCAAGTGGAAGTTTCTAACCGGGGATAAAGAATCTTGGAGAGGACGGTTGGTGAAAACCGTGCTCTTGGTCTGATAGGTTAGATGACGCACTGGCCTTCCAGACACCTACAAAACACCCATCGGGTGCACTCCATACAAACCGGTGTACGGAAGGCATGTCATCTACCGGTTGAGCTCGAGCACAAGGCATCTTGGGCCTTGAAGCATGCTAATTTCGACATTCGCATCAAATGATCATCGGAAAGTTCAAATGAATGAATTAAACGAAACTCCGATCAAGCTTTACGAGAACTCTTTGATCTATAAACATAAGACAAAGAAGATCCATGACTCAAAATCAAGAACCGCGCTTTCAACGTTGGTGATCGAGTCCTTCTTTTAATTCAAGATTGAAGATTTTCTCGAAAGCTCAAATCCGTACCGGTCTCGTCCATTTACTATCGCTAAGGTTTATCCTTATGGTACCATTGAGTTATCTCAACCCGATGGTCCTAATTTTAAAGTGAATGGTCATCGAGTGAAGCATTACTGAGAGGACATTCCCCCGGGTTGTCCCGACTTACAAACTTTCCCCATGAACCAATGAATGCGGGATCGAGTCAAGCTAGCGACTCAGAATCAAAAATGAGAGTGAACATGGGTTTTCACCCGTGTTCCATCCTAGTGTGGGGAGTTACCCGCCGCTGTTGTGTATAAATCTTCCAAAAAAAAAAAAAAAATCATCTTTCTAAATAATGGCCGTAGTATTTCCTTTCACGTTCTTTGTTTCGCATAACTGTTTGCATTTTGAATATTGAGGGCAATATTCATTTCTATGTGGGGAATTCTCACGAATTTTGTCATATAATTATACCAATTCCCGCTTTTGGCCAAAATTTTTTTTGGAGTAAGTGTTTTACACTTTCTCATCCGTTATCATCCGCCATGTCTCAGAAGACAAAAGGATTGACTAATCCAGAGCAAACGGCTCTTGGTAAAGATTTCAAACCGCTTATATGGCTTGCAATTTGCCCAAAATTGTATGGTATTCAAATTTCACCATATCCTAAAAAGTGAAGAGTCATTAGCCCAAGCAAGATTATGGCTTGTGGTAAAGGCAAGATGGAAAATCCATAATTGGTATTCACTCACCAAAGATAATTTCGATAATTTATCTAAGAGTTGGCTAGTCCGTATGGTACGGCTTCGGTAAAGACAAAATCAAACCATTGAAAGTCGGTGGTTTGCTCAAAATCACATGGTTATCTGTACCATGGTTCTTACTTGAATCAAACATTTGGCTACTCCGTAAGTAATGGCTTTTGGTAAAGAGATTCAAATCCATTAAGTTTTTCTCAAATCATTTCTAGGGACTAGCAATATCTCAATGTGGGGATTGATGAGTGTGTAAATACTCATCATTTTTATACAATATAAACCTGCAAAATCATCTCGAAAATACTCGTAAACACATCAAAATGATCAAAATATCACAAATCGGTGTTTTATGTGTTTCAAATGCAAAATTATCAAAATCGATGAAAACATATCAAATTTGCAAAATTGCGCTTACCCC